>CAOJBI010960517.1:0-11101 GCA_948277035.1 Euphorbia corollata | reverse complement strand
AAGGTAGTTGAAAGTGTGACCATCGCAGTTATAAGTGAACTTATTATTGGTGGCCGGTAGCTTCTGGAGGCATTGAGCAGCTATACTGGTGAAGTTGCCGGTGAACTCGGTGTAATCGGCCAAAATCACTGTCCCTCTGGCGACGAAGCTGTAGATCAACGATTGCTGGCCCATCGAATCTCGAACACCACAAGAACAACAACAACAACAACAACAACGAAGTTGAAACCCTAACCCTAACCCTAGATGGAGAAGAAAATTAGAAGGTAGTTGTTGTTGTTGTTGCTGAGCGGAAACGGATTTGAAGATGGAGAAAGAGATTTGTTATCGTTTTGGCTTTAGATTGAAGGCAAAGAAGCGAAGTGTAAAGACTAAAAGTGGGTTACCTACCCTCCAATTTCATTTTAATTACGGAAATGCCACGCAGTCTTCCTTTGAATTTTATTTGAATTTTGTACCACTGTCTCTAGATTTAGATTTTAAACGAAAAAATAATATAAAAAAAAGTCATTATTCCTTGTATTATAATTTATAAGATATTACTATAACAATTTTTTTTTACGAAGTTGAATTTCTTTTGTCTACTTTTCAAAAGTCATCGAATTATAAAATTCACTAGCAATAATTAAATCTGTAAAAGTAAAATATTTTTATCGAAGATCTTAACTCTGATATTGACAAGATCATCACATTTTACTTTATACAATCATAAAATAACCCACTCAACAAACCACAACATTCGAATATCATTGTCAAACAACTATCAACCATGTTTGTTCGTACAATAATACAATATGTCTGCCCAATTATGCTTATTCATTAATAAATTTATTTCAAACATCTAAAGTTAGAACTTAAAATTAATCATTACCTTCACCTCCGTTCTTGTCATGTTTATAATTAATTGTAATTGTTTGATAAAAAAAATTTGTAATTGTGTTTTCAAATGTTTGAATAATGTTTTCATCGGTTTTCTATAGTTCGGGATTCCGATATTGTTTATATTGGACTACATTATACATAGAACATTTTTCACATCTAATATCCTCAATGGAATATGTAACATTTAAATATCATATTTCAATATGTATTAATCATTTATCGAGTTTTAATGATCAAATAAATCTTGAAACTAGATGGATAGTTGACATTGTATAGATACCAAGTCCCGAATATAGAGAATCCATCTCTAGAGTTCAAAAAGGAATGTAAAAAAAAATTTGGAAAAAACTTTATTCATGTTTCAAATTGGATGGCTATGAATTTATATTTTAGAATAAAAAATAAAACTTTTAATGCTTTGTGTCTATTTCTCTCCTCTTTTTTTTTTCAACGTAGAGAATATTTTTCCATTAATATCTTATATGTTTGTGAGAGAACTTTTCAGTGCATGGATTTTATATTGTTAAAAAAATTTGTAAAAATACTCAATAAGTACCTCAATTGGTTTTGGGGTGGGGGGATAGAAGTTCTTTCAAGTTCATTCTTTTCTGTATGTGGACGAAATAGATGCATGATATAAGACATACGAAAATTTTACCTTGACACCAAGGAAGTTGACACCTGATATCAATGTCATATCTGGCCCATTAAGGCCCAAGAAAGACACAGGCAAGGCCTCATCAGATACGACATGTGGCAGACAACCACCATCGGATGAGACAGGTGGCAAGTAAAGATGCAGACAGCAGCCATCGGATGAGACAGGAGGCATGTACGGATACTGACCTATATAAGGTGTTTATCCCTCCATTGAAGGTATCTGATCACAACTTTATCCATACAATACAATATATTACATGGCTATAACTGACTTTAGCATCGGAGTGGTTATGCCGGTCATCCCGGCATAGCCCCTCTAATATGTTTATTGTATTGCAGGTTGACTAGGTGCCCCTGTGGAGATCGGTCGTTATCAAGTGGTGCGGTGAGCGTGGACGATTTCATCCAGGCTTTCGAGATTATTCTTTTGTGGTTTCATTTAGTCATTTTCTTCTTTCTAAAAGCAATGAGGGCCAAATCCTCTTCCAAGCAACCTTATGAGCGCGGGTTGGAGGAAGGAGTCTTGGATGACGCATCTTCGGCTTCACAAGATATAGCCGCATCAATTCCTACAACAACTAGAGCGCGGGATTCTAATGTACCTACTGATTCCAGAGGCAAGGAGATACCCTTTGTTCCTATTTCCGTCGAAATGGACAAATAATTTGAATTATGTCAGCAAGAGGGCACTCCAGTAGAAACCAAGATTTTGGCGAACTTGACAAAGCAAGGCATGTATACCATAAGGGAAGTTCAGGGATCGATAAATCGAATGAATGCCCAAATGGCTCAGATCATAGCTGGGCAAGAGCGGCTCTTGGGCTTAGAAAGGAGGCTCTTTCAAAGTGAGTCAGAGCACTCACATTCTAAATATAGTCATCGCAGACCCCGAAGCTTAGTATACAGAAGAGAAGCTTCATGTTCAAGAAACCCAAGCCATGAGGAAAGGATGAACTCACCGACCCATGACCGGAAGAGAGTTGAGAGGAGTAGGGACAGATCTCGAACCCCCATATACTCCTGAAAGCATGAGGGGCGTCAAAATAGCATATGTTTAGCTGTCGGAGCCTCTTCTAGCAAGCCTCCGTCTGGAAGACATCCAATGGGGGAGCGAAGGAGTCGAGGTCGACATCGATCACCTTCTCCCCAAGTATATGTTCGTTCTACGAAGGAACCCACGAGAGTTCCTCCTGAAACCCTTATGACCGAGGTAGCCCGTGGAAAGGAAGTGGCTGCCCCCATAGCAGATGTCAACGAAGAGGCTCTTTTAGTCAAATTCCTGAAGCAGGTTAGAGGAATGTTTGTAGATGTAGGTATTGACCCAGTTACCCCCGAGGTCGAGGCGGCAGATACCCCTTTTTCACAAAGTGTAATGCAAGAGCCCTTTAGCAAAAAATTCAATTACCCTGCACTGCCAAAGTATAATGGAGAGGGAGATCTAACTCAGCATGTCAAAACTTTCAGGCAAAGTTTATTTACAACCGAAGCTACTAACTCCATGATGTGCAAGCTGTTTCCATCTACCCTCTTAGGGCCCGGACTTTTCTGGTTTGAATCGCTGAAACAGGGTCAATAGCTAACTTTAATGAGTTGGCCAAAGAATTTTGCAATTTATTCATTACCTCAATACCTCAATCGCGCACTGTGCAAGAATTGCAATTACTAAAGCATGGCAGACACGAATCCTTGGGAGAATATGTTGAGCGATTCCAGAAAACTCTCATGCATATCAAGGGATGCAATGTGGATGTAGCTGTTGATATCTTAGCTCAAAATATAAGAAGTGCCGATTTAAAGAAAGACTTGTTCACCAAAAGGCCAACTTCTTTGGCAGGAATGATGAGTCGAGCCAGAGGCTGGGTTACGTATGATACGCATCAAAGACAATCCGGTACGCATGAAGTAACTCAACTAGTGACAATCCCTGTCTCGCAAAAACCAAGGTTCCAGCAAATAACGGATGACAAAGGGCGGGAGCCATCGAAGGACTTGATTCCCTTGCGCGCCCCAAGGAAGGAGGTGTTATATTGGATTGAAAGATAACGACATCACATTAATTATCCCCCAAAATTGAGGCGCTCAGGAAAACCGGGCACACATTGTGATTTCCATAAATATGAGGGACATAACACAGAAGAATGTAGGCATTTAATGTTAGAATTGAATAAAAAAGCCGCTGAAGGAAAAGTAGATCGTTTCTTGGCCGATCCACCAAGGAAAAATCCGAGGGAATAAGCTCGGCCTGATAGACCGACCAATCACCGGGAAGAGAGAGCTCGAGAGGCCCCACCCAAGAGAGGAGTGATTAATGTTATAGCAGGAGGTCCGACATCGCGAAAACGAAGGACGGATGATGTAAAAAGCAACGTCCGTCGGGATCAGGATGTATGCTTCAATTTTTCGCATTTACCTCGACCGGCCCCGCATTCAGACACCTTGGTTATAGAAATGGTTGTAAGTGATTTCTTGGTGAAGAGAGTGTTGGTAGATACCGGAAATTCTGTCAACCTTATGACTCGAGAAACCTTCAATGCACTTCAAGTTAATCCAAATAGGTTACGCCTAGAAACTAACCCGGTCATTGGATTGGGAGGCCATCCGGTCCCTGTATTTGGGGTGATAAACTTATCTGTGGCTATAGGGGACGATATTGAAAAATGGAGATCTAATGCTGAGTTTCTTGTTGTAGATATGCCTTTCGCGTATAACATTGTCATCGGCCGACCACTTATTTGTGATTCTGAAGCCGTTTTGTGTCTTAGGCAATTAGTTATACAAATACCGACAGTGCGAGGAATGGCTGTGGCAAAAGGTAATCAAAAGGTAGCTCAAGAAACTTACATGGCTTCCCTTCGTGCAGAGGTCCCGGTATCCGAAGCAAAAAAGCAACCAAACCGAGCTGAACCTCATGGCAAGCTTGAGACCCTCGTCATTGAGCAGGGAAAAACGATACAAATGGCAGTAGACCTGGACCCTGAAATTAAGCAGAAACTAACCATCGTATTGACGGAAAATAAAAGCTCCTTCGTGTGGGATGAGAATGATGTAACTGGAATTGATCGGTCGGTTATGGAGCACAGGTTAAATGTTAATCCAGATGCTACACCCGTTAAGCAGAAGAGAAGAAATCATGGGTTGGAGAAACAGCAAGCAATTTCCAAAGAGAGAGCTCGGCTCACTAGTATCGGTCATATATGAGAAGTTCATTATCCTGCTTGGATAGCTAATGTCGTTTTGGTAAAGAAGCCTAATAGCACATACAGGATGTGTGTAGATTTTACGAACCTCAACAAGGCTTGCCCTAAAGACAGTTACCCATTGCCGAACATAGACTCTCTTATGGATTCCACCACAGGGTATGAGGCCATTTCTATGTTAGATGCAAAAGCCGGATATAATAAGATCCCTATGGCTAAGGGGGACATAGAGAAGACTTCATTTATCACCCTTGAGGGAACATATTGCTACAATGTCATGCCCTTTGGGTTAAAGAATGCAGGGGTTACTTATCAGGGTTTGACCAATAAAATATTTCGAGACCTCATAGGTGCCTCTGTTGAGTTGTATGTAGATGATATGGTTGTAAAAAGTAAGTCCCTCACGGATCATCCGGCTGATGTAGAGAAAGTGTTGAAGTTGGTAAATGAATACAATTTGAAACTCAACCCAGAAAAGTGTATGTTCGGCATTTCTGCAGGTAAACTTTTAGGTTTCTTGGTTTCCCAGAGAGGGATTGAAGCAAATCCTGATAAAATTCAAGCAATACTGGATCTGGAGGAGCCCCAAAATTTGAACGATATGCAGAAGCTTTGGAAAAATAAATGCGCTCGGGTGATTCATTTCTTGTTCGGCAAAAAGGTGCCTCCCCTTTTACAAGGCAATTAAAAAAGCCAAAAATTTCTGCTGGACAGAAGATTGCAAGAAGGCTTTTCAAGATTTAAAAACCTTCTTGTCCAGCCCACCTTTACTGAGTAAGCTGATTGAAGGGGAAACCTTGTACCTTTATATTAGTACCTCTGAAGAGGCACTAGGCATAGCACTAATAAGAGAAGAGGGTAGTGAGCAATATCCGGTATATTATTGTAGCAAGTTGTTGAGAGATGCTGAGCTCAGGTACCCGCGGCTAGAAAAAGCCGCCTATGCAGTCATTGTGGCTTCGCAAAGGCTTTGGCATTACTTCCAATTTCATACTATCATAGTAAGAATCGACCTCAACCTGAAGCGTATCCTTCAAAAGCCAGAAACATCAGGAAGATTGGCTGAGTAGGCTTTGAAATTGTCCGAGTTTAACCTTCGGTTCGAGCCAAGAAGGGCAATGAAAGGCCAAGTATTGGCAGATTTTGTGCAGGAGGCCCCACCGATGCTGGCAGAAAGAGTATCTGAAGAAACTTGGAAAATATTCATTGATGGAAGCTCAGCGCTTGGTCTAGGTGGTGTCGGAATTCAAATGTGAGGTCCGGAAGGCGTTGTTATAAATCAGGCAGCCCGTTTGGCCTTCCCCGTCACGAATAATGCAACAGAGTATGAAGCTTTTATTCTAGCATTGCGATTGATTAAAGCTATCAAGCCGGACCGAGCCTGTATCTGTAGTGACTCGAAGTTGGTAGTAAACCAACTAGGAGGAGGTTATGCCACTAAGGATGACACGATGCAGCAATATTTGGCTATAGTGAAGAATCTTGTATCACAAGTGAAGGGTGAGGGAACCAAGCTAGAGGTCTTGCATATTTTTCGAGCTCTTAATAATGAGGCTGATAGATTAGCAAAGGCGGCTTCAGACCCATGTGGGGAAGGAATTGTTGCGTGTGCCATAGCAGCAATTTCCAAGCCAAGCACATTGGCCATGGAGGTATTATTAACAGAAGCAGAGGTCAGGGAGCCGGAATGGTATGACCCCATTTTGGCATATTTAAAGGATTCCATCCTTCCTTCAAACCAAGTTGAAGCTCAGAAGATTGTAAGGAAATCATTCCGGTATGCCATCATAGGCGACCAATTGTATAGAAAATCAACATCCCACCCATGGAAAAGATGCCTCGGTCAACGGGATGCGAATTATGTGCTAAGAGAGGTACATGAAGGTATTTGTGGAGGACATGAGAAAAAAGATATGATTGTTCGAAAAGCCCGCTTGCAGGGTTTCTTTTGGCCCATAATGGAATTAGATGCAAAAGAATTAGTTCAGAAGTGTCAAGCATGCCAGGCTCATGCGCGAAATATTAGAACATCACCGACCGAGATGACTACCATTCAATCTGCATGGCCCTTTGCCACTTAGGGGGTAGACATTGTGGGGCCCTTGCCTATTGCCCAGTATCAGAAGAAGTGGATTATTGTTGCGGTTGATTACTTTTCCAAATGGGTTGAGGCCGAGCCCATAGTTACCATCTCTCCTAACCAGGTGATTCAATTTTTTAACAAGAACAGCATAACTCATTTGGCATACCTCACACAATTATCACAGACAATGGCACTCAATTTAATTGTGAAGCATTTAAAGCATATTGTGAGGGGTTGCACATTAAGTTGAGGTTTTCATCAGTCTCGTATGCCCAATGTAATGGAATGACCGAAGTCACTAACCAAACAATCATAGATGGGGTCAAAACCAGAGTATTAAGTAATGAGACATCATGGGTGGATGAGCTCCCAAATATCCTTTGGTCCTATCGGACAACGCTAAGGACAGCTATAGGTGAAACTCCTTTTGTCCTAACATATGGCACTGAAGCTATTCTACCAGTTGACATAGGGACTCCCAGTGAGAGAGTCACTAACTATATCAGTGAGGCAACCAATGAGGAAGCTTTGAGAAATAACCTGGACAACTTAGAAGGAATGAGAGATCGTGCCTATCAGCGGATGGCAGCCTATAAGCAAAATATGGCGGCAATCTTTAACAAGGGAGTTAGGCCAAGGACATTCCAGATAGGAGAATTAGTTTTACGTAGTACCGAAGCTAGCAGATCGAGGTCAGGTCAAGGTAAGTTCGGTGTTAATTGGGAAGGTCCATACAAAATTGCCAATAAAATTGGGCTGAATACATATAAGTTGCAAAGCATGGAAGGTAAAGTCCTACCACGAACCTGGAACGCGACTGCACTTAAAAAGTTTTTCCTAGGATGACAAGTCGATGTATGAGCTCGTATTTTGCAAAATATGTCTGATATTTTGAATGTTTCATTGTAATTTATATTAATATATACAAGGTGCGGAAAGTTCTTTTTCATAGTTTTTTATGCACCAAAATATAAAGCAATTAGAAAGCGAGGTTCATAAACCGAACCCCATCACTTACTAAAATTTGAAATAAAGCAATTAGAAAGCGCGGTTCATAAATCGAACCCCATCACTTGCAAAAAATTTGAAATACTTAGAAAGTGAGGTTCATAAACTGAACCCCTCCATTTGTTCAATTTTAAACATTAAGCAATTTGAAAGTGAGGATCATGAATTGAACCCCATCATTTGCAAAAACCGAGGTACAGAAACCGAGCACTAATACAATTCATTATGAGCAAAAACAAACAAAACCTTACAAAAATCTTTTTCATTAAATAAAATTGAACATTACAATTTTCCTAACATAGAATTACTCTACTATATACATACAAAAAAAACAAAACAAAATCTAAGGACAGGATGTAGCATCATCTTCAGCCTCGCCCAGCTCTGAAAGCTTAGAGGTGGCCCAAGAATGATACGAAGATTTTTCCTCTTCCTCCTGCTCCTCTCCTTCGGCCTCCGCTTCGACCTCAACATTCTCTTCTGCCTCTGCTCCTCCAAATAGCCTTGCATCCTCTGCCCACTGCTTCATAGGGTCATCCAAACCGGGTTTAGGAAGCAAGGCCAGAGGATCAAGGTCGGCTGTAGGAAACATGCTCCGGGCTTTTTCGAGCAAATTGGTCCGGAAGTTCACGCGATACCGGTTCCAGCGTTGACTTAAGATTAAATCTTTCTTTTGATAATGATGCTTCGAAGCCCGGTATCTTTCTTGAACCACCTTTGCCACTTGCCGAGCTTTCGCTAGTTCAACTTCGGCGCTCTCCAATTTCTTGTCCCGTGATTGTACTTGATCTTGGAGTTCTTTAAGCGCCTCAGCTATTTTCATTTTTTCAGCACGAAAGGTCTCTAGCTCCACCTCGGTCTCCTCTTTCTGCCTTTGGAGAGCAGCCTTTAATTCTTCCCGCTCTTTCTCAAAAGCAGCAGTCATTTCCGCGTAGCTCAAAGCCAGATTATCGTACGTTTCCTTGATATCTTTTTCTTGGCAATGGAGCAGTTCGGCTTCTTCTCTTACCTTGAGGCAGATGTCAGTTAGCTGCTTATTATCTTCTAAGAGAGATTTTTTCTCCTTGCAGAGGGACGCGATCTTTTTTCCCCGAAGTTTCAGGGTCTCGTCCAAGAATACTGAATGAGAAAAGCACTGCAAAAAACACAAGTCAGATCAGTAAAGTATATAGTGTAACAAAAAATTTTAATATGCATACTTCGTCAGCCTTAATTGGAGGAGATGGGCACGGTGCCTTTTTGCTACCTTTTTGGCATCCCTCTTATTTAGGGCAGCTACCTCGGTAGGGAGATGAGTTAGGTCGGCGAAGCGATCGACGATCCTATCATCATCTAGCTTCACATCACTCCCGAACTCGGCTTCCCATTGCTACAGAAAAAACTGCAAGTCAGATTAAAACAATTGATATAAAAAAACATATATATCAGAGTAGCATGTACCCGAAGTGGAGATATAGCCCCAGTTTGCACAGGCTCTAATGTAGGACCATCTGTCCTTAGTTTTTTAGCAGGAGAACCTTGTTCACCTTGGTTTCGCCTCTTTCGCCCAGTTTGAGCTAAGATTTCAGATTGGGCAGTTTCTTCATCAAGCTCAAATACAACGGGGTTTTCCCTTTTCTGCCCTACTAAGTTTGACAACTGAGGGAGTGCCCTCTGGTAACTCATCAAGGTTTAGGGAAGCATCGGCAAATACCTCAGCACCCTTCGAAGCCGAGCCAGTAGCTTCAGCTTCTGTTCCTTTTACCCCCGAGCCCACAGCTCCTCCACTCGGTCCCTTGGTCTCCTCTTTCTCAGCCACAAAATCATCCACCTCGCGGGACAAACTCCCTAGAGGTGGAGTGGAAAACTTTGGAAGATATCTCCTCATTTCAGTTCTGGCAATCTTGGGCGCTTTCTTCTTCGCCTTCTTCTTTGTTGCCATTGCTGCTAGGAGTTCAGTGAAGGGGATTAATTTAGACATACCTACAAAAGTAAAATCAAAATATTAAAAAGAGAGAGCAAAGGTAATACGTTGTGTCAGTGGAATTAGTTCGATTATGCCGGGTCGGGCTTCAACGTATTTGAAGTTTCGGTGCAGAAGGATTTTAATAGCATCGGTCCAATTAATGCACGGAACTGTCATCCTGCTCAGAAAGTGCACTGCCTTTTCTCGCCTCTCGGTTAGCCGACCGTCTTCCCTCTAGGATGCAGGGTTCTCGTGAACCCTATTCCAAAATACGGGAAAGGGGAATCCATCGGGGTATATAGCATTGCGTCGGATTTGTTTTGCCTCTCGGTCCAGATGCAACCAAAACCATTTACTCTTCGGCAATTTGACCGACCCCTTTTTCTTAATTATCTTTGGCATTTTTATGCGACCTGCCCCGAAGTATAGCAAATTTCCCCTCTTCGTTTGGATTGGCTGGAAAAATCGTCGAAATACTATCCCATCCAGCCATAAGCCTAAATCTTTGCAGAGTTTGCTAAGTAGCAGCAGTTCGAGCATGGAATTTGGCGATAACTGACCGGGGCAGATGGCGAACTCCTTCATGATATGCGCAGCAGCAGCAAATAGTGGCAATCTAAATCCCCATTCAATGTGTTGTCCATATATGCCGATAGTGTTCTCTGGGGGTTGGTCTATTGTATCATTAACCCCGGACATCGACCCTTATACTCCTGCGTATGGATATACCATGTCTATGTATTTTTGCATTTCAGCTAGAGGAATGTCAGAATGGATGAGTACGTCAGAATCAGGGTCGTTCTCTGCTTGTTTTGTCTTGTTGACTGAAGGATCGGGGTTATATACGGCCTTACTCAAAGGATACTTCGGCTCATCTCCTAGAAGATACGGAGTACTGATTCTTAATTCAGCAACAAGATCATCTACAGGTTCTTCATGTGATTCCTCAACATCTCGCCCTTTGTCAGCGATGGAAGTACCAACCGCTTCCGCTGGTGCAAACGATGAGGCACCGTTTCTATTTGGGAGTGTATGGAGAGGCATGGCGACGATAGAATGCACTGAATGGACCGATGATGATGAATCCGAGCTGACCGAGAAAGAAATATTTAAATTTGACATTTAGACGAAGCACTTACTGATGATTTTGAAGCGATGAGTATCTGCTCTGAAGTTGAAGGATGCGTAAAAGTAAGAATGAGGAAGCTTTCATACTATTTATAAGGATGAGTTTTTTGAATTTAAATTATATCCGTATTAATTACAATAAATACCCATCATTATCCTCGGGAAACGGAAGAGTCTCGAACAAGCACGCCTCACAAC
>CAOJBI010959908.1:0-11551 GCA_948277035.1 Euphorbia corollata | reverse complement strand
AAAAACTTTGGTCGAAAAAAAAAATTGGGATCTCCAATTCCAAATTATATCAATGTTAATTGAAATCTTCACAAATGAATTTGGTTGAAGGTTGACCTTAGCCTTTGTTGATTCTTAAGGATTAATTTATGGGACGTTGCCATTATCTTTTAATTACTTCTTTAAATCCACTAAGAGGGGTTATCTTTACTTCACGTTTTCTTCATTTTGTTTAATTACTACTCTAATGAACTATGGTGCTAGTCTAGTTGGATTAGCCCGTTCTCTTCCTTTCTCGGTATTTAGTTACGATAACTAGTTACGAATTATTTTTCGTCAGTATATTTTAAGGTTCGACGTAATTATAATTAGCCAATTGATCTCTGCTCGATATCAGGTCTTCATTAAATTATGCATATTACTTTTAACAATTCATAATTATGTCTAGTGGGTAAAATACTGTTTTAGGCATATTAGCTATGAACATCAATTAATTAATTGCTAGTGGTGTAATGCTTTCTTGCTCCTATCCAGCCATGCCATTTTGACAATCTTTTTCTATATATTATAACCTTGTTTTTCTTCATTCAACTACGCCTATAATTGCTTCTTTTGGAAAAATGAATTCCACAAATTTTGTTTATTGAATATGAAGTTTACTCCTGAATCATCACAATTTAACTAAATTAAATGCTGAAATCTGATAAATGGAATGAATTTAAGCCATTTACAATTTGATATATTATCTATTAAAAAAATTATGAGAAATGAAAAGTATACATCATATAAAATGTGAAGCAGAAAGATCCAAAAACGCTGAAAGTTTTTTTCTTAAAATAAAATAAAATAAAGTTTATGTAAAGATAGTCCTACCCATTTCCATGGTTATAAAATTTAACTCTTGACCACTGTAACTAACCTTTGCTTTCAGTTTCATGTCCATAAGATTAGGAATTTCATCGAATATCGATAACATCTTAGTAATTTGAACAAATAATAGTTGGCAGTAGTCTATAACAACTAAAAATTCAGTTGAAAAATTATTTAATAATGCAAAATTGGTATTGAATTTCGTCTATAATGCCAGAGTAAAATAATATAGTCAACTCATTCGCAATTAGGATGAGAAGTGAAGATGAAATGCAAAAAGTACGCCATCATTTAGGTTGAATTTAAATGCATAGGTTACTCTTTCTTTGGAAGTCGTTGCCCTCAACTACTTTTTCTTTTTATTTAAATACTTATAAGGGTTTACCATTGCCGATGGACATTCACAAGTTCTAACACTTGTTTTTGAAATATGACATCAATAAAAGTGGTTTTACGAGAAAATCCGGTATTTTGACGTGAATTTTACACCTTACAAAAAGTCTAAAATCAATAATTATATAAAAGTTATATTTAATGTCTAAAATTCACGTCAAATTATTTGATCGTTTTATAATTTCCTCAACAAAATATGTGATAAATAATGTGATGACATGACATTATAATTTTCATCCAAATTATTGGACCGTTTTATAATTTTCTCAACAAAATATGTGATAAATAATGTGATGATATGACATTATAATTTTCATCCAACCATACAAACAACTGAAAAATTATACAAATGATATTTTCATATAAAAAATGAGCAATCTATACACATACAAATTTCGCTAGGCCTTAACATGTATAAATAAAACATAAAATGACACATATGACACAATTGGAATGATCACATGGGTAGCTGCTACATAAAATATAAAAGTTGCGATCTTTAGATCATGGGTAGCTGCTATATAAAATATAGACTTGACCCAATGGTAATGAAATAAACTCCATTAACCAAACATGACCATTACTAAGAACCTTCTTCTTCTTCATCTTCTGCTCTTGCTTGTTCTACTTCCAATCAAGATCAGTTCATCACCATTAAAACAAGCAGAAGCTCTGGTTCAGTGGAAAAAAACCTTATCTTCTCCACCATCTTCACTTACTTCATGGTCTCTCTCCAATCTCAGCTACCTCTGCAACTGGACTTCCCTTTCCTGCGACAAAAATGGGGTCTTGTCCAAAATTAACCTCTCCAATCTCAACATAACTGGACAACTCACCCACTTCAACTTCTCCCCATTTGCCAACATCTCCAGCTTTGACATCCAAAACAATGCTATAGATGGTTTCATCCCGTCCCATATTACTACTTTATCCAAGCTTACTTACTTGGACTTGAGTTCCAACTACTTCTACGGAACCATTCCTTCTGAGTTGGGGCTTTTGACTCGGCTCCGTTATCTGAGTCTTTATAACAATGGTCTTAATGGTACTATTCCATATCAGCTTAGTCATCTTCGAATGGTTCGGGTTTTAGACATGGGTGCAAACTACTTGGAAACTCCTGACTGGGGTATGTTTTCAAAGATGCCTTCTTTGAGTTACCTTAGCTTTTTCTACAATGAACTTGCTTCGGAGTTTCCTAGTTTTGTCTCTGGATGTCCTAACTTGATGTTTCTCGACTTGTCGATGAATCACTTTTCGGGTTTGATTCCTGAATGGGTTTATTCCAATCTGGGGAAAGTTGAGTTCTTTAATCTCACTGCAAATTTGTTTGAGGGACCATTGTCTTCAAACATTTCCAAGCTTTCCAATCTGAAGCACCTTCGTTTAGGCGACAATAAGTTCAGCGGTCAAATTCCTGAGAATTTCGGTTTGTTGTTTGGTCTTCAGATTGTTGAGTTGTATAACAATTCCTTTTCTGGTAACATTCCATCTTCTTTTGGACAACTGAAGAATCTGGAATCTCTTGATCTTAGAATGAATGTCTTTAATTCGACGATTCCTGATGAGATTGGTTTTTGTACTAATCTCACTTACTTGGCCTTGGCGTTGAATCGGCTAAGCGGGGAGTTACCGTTGTCCTTGTCGAATTTGCGAAAACTTGTTCATCTGGGTTTGTCTGATAACTTGTTAACAGGTGAAATCTCGCCTCATCTTTTCGCCAATTCAACTGAGTTGGCCTCTTTGCAACTTCAGAACAATCTGTTGTCTGGAAATATTCCCTCAGAACTCGGAAAACTTGAAAAGTTGAGTCTTCTGTTTCTTTACAACAATACTTTCTCAGGTTCCATTCCTAGGGAAATTGGAAACTTGAAAGATTTACAAAGTCTAGACCTTTCGGGAAACCGCCTTTCGGGCCCCATTCCTCTTTCGCTATGGAATCTCACTAATCTTCAGGCAATGAATCTTTTCGCCAACAAACTAGATGGAGTAATTCATGCTGATGTTGAAAATATGAAGTCTTTAGCAACTTTAGATCTTAGCAACAATCAGCTTCAAGGAGAGTTGCCAAAGACCATTTCACTTCTTACTTCTCTAGAAGCAATCAACCTATTCACCAACAACTTTTCGGGTACCATACCGAGTGATTTCGGTAAGTATATTCCATCACTGAAATACGCTAGCTTTTCAAACAACAGCTTCTCCGGAGAGTTGCCCCCTGGCATTTGTAGCGGTTTGGCTCTTGAGGAACTTACAGTCAATGGCAACCATTTTACTGGGACGTTGCCTTTCTGCTTGAGGAATTGCTCAGCATTAAGAAGAATCCGGCTTGATGGTAATCAATTCACTGATAACATCACTGACGCATTTGGTGTTCATCCCGAAATGGTTTTCATTTCTCTTAGTGGGAACCATTTTGTTGGTGAAATTTCGCCTCTTTGGGGAGAATTCGAGAGCCTCACGAACTTACAGATGGATCGGAATCGAATATCAGGTAACATTCCTGCTGAACTTGGAAAGCTGTCACATTTGGGTGTTCTGAATCTCAACTCGAACGATTTGAGTGGGATGATTCCTCCTGAACTGGGAAATCTAAGCCTGATTTTCAGGCTAAACTTGAGCAATAATCACCTCACAGGATTTATCCCTCCGAATCTAGGCAATTTATCAAAGCTCGAAACACTTGATTTATCTGATAACAAACTGTCAGGTAACATACCCAAAGAGCTTGGCAATTCTGCAAAGTTGTCAAG
The DNA here is from genome assembly GCA_948277035.1 of Euphorbia corollata. Lineage (NCBI taxonomy): Eukaryota > Viridiplantae > Streptophyta > Magnoliopsida > Malpighiales > Euphorbiaceae > Euphorbia > Euphorbia corollata. The sequence continues at coordinate 7,556 of CAOJBI010959908.1, read as the reverse complement.
CCTGAATATAAGCCACAACAGTCTGTCAGGCGAAATACCTTTCGAGCTTGGCAACTTGAACTCTCTGCAGTATTTATTGGATCTCAGCAGCAATTCAATCTCGGGACCTATACCAGCTAATCTTGGAAAACTTACATTACTAGAAAGTTTGAATATTTCACACAATAATCTCTCAGGTAGGATTCCAGAAGCATTCTCGGGTATGATCAGCCTGCGATCTTACGATTTCTCCTACAACAAGTTGATAGGAGCTATACCAACAGGTGGGATGTTCCAGAATTCATCGGTGAAACCTTTTCTTGGAAATTCAGACTTGTGTGGGAACATTCAAGGATTGCCTCCATGTAATGAAGCAACTTTGGGTCGAAAATCCTCGAAGTACAACAAAAAGATTCTTATCGGTGTAATGGTTCCCGTTTTTTGCTCACTGGCTATAGCAGTGATTGTTGTTTCTGTCATAATATCTCGTCGCAAAACCGAACTTCTTCATGTCGAAGAGATTGAAAGTAATGCAAAATCAGTGATATGGGAAAAGGAAGCGAAATTCACATTTGGAGATATTGTCAAGGCGACTAATGACTTCGATGAGATGTACTGTATTGGAAGAGGAGGGTTTGGAAGTGTTTATAGAGCCGAATTGTCTTCAGGGCAAACTGTTGCTGTCAAAAAACTCAATGCATCATTTTCCAACGATGTTTCGGAAGTCAATCTTCGGAGCTTCGAGAATGAGATTCAGATGCTGACAGAAGTTAGGCACCGAAACATCATCAAACTTTTCGGTTATTGTTCGAGAAAAGGCTGCTTGTATTTGGTGTATGAATATGTCGAAAAGGGGAGTTTAGGCTCGGCTCTGGATGGCGAGAAAGGGAAAACCGAACTTGATTGGGTGAAAAGATTGAACATTGTGCAAGGAATCGCTCATGCCATTGCTTACTTGCACCATGACTGCAATCCACCGATTGTTCATAGAGACATATCGATCAACAATGTTTTGCTTGAGTCGGATTTTGAGCCGCGCCTCGCAGATTTCGGCACAGCTAGACTACTGAGTAGTGACTTGTCTAACTGGACCGCTGTAGCTGGTTCTTATGGCTACATGGCTCCAGGTAAAAGTAAAACCATTCATTCTAGCATGCATTTTTGGAAGTCATTTTCGGTTTTCGTACTGAATGTTTTGTTTGTTTCTTGTTGAGTTCAGAGTTGGCGCTTTCGATGCGAGTGAGTGAGAAATGCGATGTTTATAGCTTCGGTGTGGTGGCATTGGAAGTGATGATGGGAAGACATCCAGGAGAGCTTTTGTCTTCGATGTCTGTGTCGAACAACAAAGATTTGTTTGTTAAGGAAGTGATAGACCAGCGGCTTTCATTACCAATGGGAGAAATTGCCGATGAAGTTGTGTTTGTCATTGGTGTTGGCTTAGCTTGTACACATACAACTCCAAAGGAACGACCCAATATGCGATTCGTGGCTCAACAATTAGCTGCAAGAACCCGTCCTTACTCTAACCACCAGCCATTTCACAGTATAACTCTCAGCGATTTACACAGAATTTCATAAGTATGGTCAGGTCTACTGAAATCAAGCCAGAACAACTTATGTATATGCTTAATAATATGTTTTATGGTTTAAATAAATTCTAATTACAGAAAACTTTGGCATCCTTTTTCACAGATTAGCAACAAAATTTCTGAATTCTGATCATTGATAATACTCTGACAAACTCGAAAAATCGCCAAATACAACCTGAAGAGGAGAAAAGAAAAATACAGGAAACAACCTTAAAAGGATGGGCTTTTATTGACTAGCATTCCACTCCACATTGTTTAAGTATAGGGCCAGTTTGCTTGGGCAAGAAAGGATCGATTCGAACCCAAACAAGCGAAAAGATTGATGCGAGAAGTATAGACCAAAGTACTACAATAGTAGGAGTTCTGTTTTGCCTTCCCATTAGACCTTTGAGGAAAGGGTAGAGATGAACAATGACCCAAAACGCGAAAAACAACTTCCCGAATAACGGTCCCCAAGAGCCATATCCATTGTTGATTGCACCCGAAACTCCAGCCACAACTCCAACCATATTCAGGATTATCAGAGTTGTTGGAGGGATTAACAAGGTTGTCCATTTGAACATGTAGAGTTCCCCGAATTCTGCATCATCTGCTGCTTTTGATGTCACTGTAAAACTCGTTTCGACTCCCGCAAGAACCTTTAGCAGGCCTTGAAACACCGCAAAAAGATGAGCTGATACACCACCGATAACCCAAAACTGCTCATTTCGCCATAAATCTTCTATGCTGACTCCACTCCATCTTAGCTCTAGCACACTTGTCGCTATGATTGACAGGAAAAGCGCCATAAACCATATGCTAGCAAGGTTGGTCAGCTGCAGTTAGAATGCAGTTTCTTGTCACGAAACGCAGTAAAAATGCAATCTTGAAATTTGTATGGACTAAAGAAATGGTTTTTGCAAAAGGGTTCGGATTACTTACTGTGGGGATGATGAATTTTCCGGTTAGGAGGCAAACAGCCGGAATCGTACAGTAAGCAAGTAAAGGAATGGAAGTGAAAGGGTAAACAACAGTGTTAATGTAGGCAAGTCTTTCAAGCCATTTCAGCTTTCCTCCGTAGCCATACCATAATGGGCAATGTCGGCTGAGGAAAATTTCAACAGAGCCAAGAGCCCATCGAAGGACTTGGTGCAACCTATCAGATAGATTAATGGGAGCTGATCCTTTAAAAGCTGCTCTCTTTGGTGAGCAATAAATCGATTTCCATCCTCTACAATGCATCTTGAATCCTGTCAAGATATCTTCTGTAATCGAGCCATATATCCATCCAACCTGAAGAGGAAAACATTGCTTACATTAAAAAAAAAAGACCCGAAATGTAAATTTTGAGTCTTTATGTAGTTACCTCTTTGCCCCATTCAGTTTTCTCTTCGTAGCCAACACTAATGACATGGATGGCTTCTTTAATGAGAGTTGAAGGATTAGTTCCTTCAGGAAGTCCACCTTCTTCCATTAGAGTAGAGGCGATAAAAACTGGAGATTGCCCAAACCGTTTCTCGAAATTTTTCTGCGACATAAGTGATGATTTCTCCAGTTCTTCATACCCTTCAAGCCCTTCTTCAATCTCTTCAAGTTCGAAAACTGGTCCTGACCCTTTCCTCATGTAGTTCTTACCCATCATTTTCTTCTTCTTGCTGGGAAGTAGTCCACCAAGTAGACTTCTTTGGCCTTTCTTCTTTGATTTTGACTTTCTCGAACCACCGCAGCAGCAGCAGCACCACGAAGGCCAGCAATCACATGTCATCTTAGGCTGCTTTTCGGACACTGGAGGATCATATCCGTACAATGCCTGCCTATTGAAGACACATCCTGTCCCAACATATACTGGCCCTTGAATCCCATCTAGGCCTTTCATGTTAATCTGAAACCGAACCGAAATTATAAGCACAATGTGAAATGGAAGCAGTTTTTTTATCAGTAGAGAGCTTACATCAAAGAATACAGTGTTCCGGTTGGCATATCTATCATGTCGATCGATTCCATCAAACCTCTGAGGAAACTGGACATAGCAGACCTTCTTCCCAAGCTGCGGATCCATTAAAAAGCACATTGCTTCCCTTGCTGATTTGCTGTTGTTGAGGTAATGGTCACAATCCAAATTCAGCATAAAAGGTGCATTTGTGAGCACTGCCGAAACTCGAATCTGCAATAGAAACAGAACACCATTAAAATTATAGAGCAGTTATAATTATTGCACCAAGAGCTACTTACAAGCGCATTCATAGCACCGGCTTTCTTGTGGTGATCATATCCAGGCCGCTTCTCACGAGAAACATACACAAGTCTAGGAAGCTCTTTGCCTTCAACGTCAAGGGCACCCTCACTTCCAAGATACACCTAAAGATCAAGCATAAACTTATAATCATATGCTATAAGAATATCAGTTGAAAAGTTCAGATATAATTAACCTGAATCATGCCGGGATGATCTCTTGTATTGTTTCCAGGCCAGGGAGTACCGTCTTGCATTACCCATCCTTCTTCGGGTTTTTTCTGAGCCTTTGCCACCAAAGAATTGATCTTTACCTTGAATTCTTCATACTCTCTCTAAAACAACAAACAATCAAATGCTATTTAGTCTCCCAGATCATGAAAAGCTGAATAAAGTTAAAAAGATTCGATCCTTAAAACGTACTTTCATTGCTCTTCGCTCCTTGACGAAACTAGGATGAACTTTATCCTTCAAGTAGTCAATCTTTTCATTGAAGTAAAACTCTGGAGCTCGTGGTTCGATGTTATGTTTCTTGCAGAAAGGAACCCATCTCCTAGCAAACTCAGCAGTTTCGGCTAATGTATCGAAAAGGAGCATTGAAGCACCATCGTCCGAGACATAACAACTCACCTTATCGACAGGATAATCAACAGACAAGATCGAAAGCACTGTATTCGCAGTTATGATTGGAGGTTCTTTGAGAGGATCAACTGTACTAACAAAGAAATCGACAGGAGCTAATCGGTTAGGCTCTCCTTCTCGTTCGAACCTCATCGAAAGGCGATCAAGGTAAGTTTCTCTCTCAATTGGACACCATTTCGGGAACTGATCAAGAATCCAAGAAAATGCAAACCATATCTCACAGATCACTGAGATTAGCCATAAAGGGTATGCATCATAGGCTGGAGTTAATATCCGAAAATGAAGAAAGAAAGCTAGAACAACAAGTCGAATCACAATGACAATTCGGTATGGGCTGATTTTGCTCGAGGCAATCGGGATTTTTCTCCACAGTGGTTGCCTAGCTTCTGCCATACTGAACAAGAGTAAGAGTAGTCAGAGTTCAATATCAATATTAATTGAAACGACTAGAAGAAACATATATATACATATACTTACAGATACTCATCTTCTTCAGCATGATCATTTCCGCCTTCCTCTTTATTCATCAAACCTCTTTTTTCCTGCCTAAGCTTCCATTTTTCGACTCGTTCTTTCCATTCTTCATTGCTGTACATCTCTCTCTCACCAAGTTCAATTTCCTTCCCTGCCACTGAGAAATACCAAATCAAAATACATAATTTTATACATTTGAAGAATCCCGGAAGTAAAATTTATCGAAATTTTGTGCTTACAACTTCCCGCAGAAGAGAATGCAGGACCGCCAGTATGCAACTGCCTATGAACATAATCTCCATTTTCCTGCAGAAAAAAACTGTTAATGATCAATATTCCAAATCAAGAAAACTACTTTGTTAAAATGATGAACATATTGTTTTAAATACAGAATTCGTGAAGACGTTTTTGTGATCTGGTTGATCATGGTGTTGCTTAATCTGAAAATCATCATCAATATCGTCGCCTTCATAATCATCATCGTTGTCACCTGCAACTCTAGGACAGCCTGGAACAGTAAAGCAGATTAACATCAAACAACCATAACGAATTGAACTAAAAAAACACAATCAATGAATCTAACTACCTTTGTGACGCTTATACCGAGTGTTGCACTGAGGACAAGACTGGTTGCCATCACTCCTTTCATAGTCATAACAAGGCCTACAAACCGGAAAACCGCAAATATGACAAGCTACAAACACTTGTCCATCTTCCTTTAATCCAATCTCATCTCCACATACTCGGCATGTTGTTTTCGATATCACCGAGTGCCTGCTAGTTGACCGATACTTCTGCCAACAATAGTATAGTGTAGTTATAGTATAGTTATGTCAACCATATGATGACAATTTTATAAAATGACAATACAGTATACCTCGTCATAATCTTGTAATGGGTGTGAGCTACCTGTGGAGAGGCCTGACATGGCGGGGGGGATAGAAGAAGGAAGAATGAAGGATAATGAGAGAAGAGAAGAAAATAGTTAGAGGGTATAAAAAAGAGAGGAATATTGAAGAAGGGAGTAAACGATGAAAAAGTGCAACAAACGGTGAGTTGGGATGTCGTTTTGAGTGAAGAGTACGTTAAGTATGGGAGGGAAAGAAAATTGGTTGGATTGGCTAACTTTAACTCTAAGGCAGTCTTTTAAGACCTAACTAACACTTTCAATTTTTATATCAAAATTGACACTTCTCTTGTATTTGCCACATACCCATCTACAGGTGTTCAGTAACTTCTTCAAAGCTGTAGTCTTTTGTTTATTTATTATTTTTTATAATTAATTTAAGTCTGGAGGATCTGCCGAGTTCTTGAAGAGGTTGATGTAAATTTTAGTACTTGTATTCGACTCCAAGTGTACATTATTACGAATTCTTGAATTTGGCTGAAAATGGATGGCTACCTTATAGATGCATACTACTTGAGAAATATCTAAAAAAATATGATCTCAACAGCAACAGGTTTTGACTAAATTAAGGAACATCAACATGATAAAATGACAATCTGCCAACATTTTACTCTTCATTTCAGCCAATTGTTCATCCCTTACGTTATCTCAATTATCATGTTTGATTTTTTTTTTTAAATTCAATTTAAAACATCATGTCTTAGCCTCTCGAAATTACACGGTTTGCATCACACCATACTCGTGCTGCCCTTGTCCTTCGGCTTCTACAACTTCACTTGTAGAGTAACAATGGTTGGATAAGTTTACCATTCATTATTGGGCAAGAAAATCGGTAAATACGGGCCAAGCTAACAAATTGTGACAACTACAGGGATCCGATTAGATCTTTAATCAAAACACTATTTCCTAAGGAGTTTAATTTATTCATTGTAAAACAATTTTATTCATATAACAGTAAACATCAGGTTGAAGACAACCATCATCAAAACTATCTTGTCCACTTAAATCATAGACTAGGAACATAAATTAACACACGGTCGAATTGATAACTGTGTATACACTATCTAGGTCTAAGTTGTCCTACTCAAGATTAAAAAATCTTGGTTGAATTGAATCTCTCGCCTTGTCAGTAAAACGAAGAGTGGCTATTCTGTTCTTGCACGTTTACAAGATGGCGGACTTGACTTACTATTATCAAGTTCGAGATTCTGAGAAGAAGCTTCGGAATGATGAGTTGCCTTTTGGTTCTCATTTGGATCATGTGATCTCTCTTCCAATGCAGACTTGGCACAGTCAGCGTTGGTTTTTGGCTTCTCAGAGGCCTCGATTCCATTTTTAGAGGGGGAATAATCTTGCATTGCATCGTTCAGCATGTTGTCACCCGATTTGTATTGCTTCTCAAACATCTTTTGAAGGTACCTCCCTTGTTCTTCTATTCTTAACTGTAAATTTCGTTGAATCTGCAATAACAATATCAGTGAATTTTACATATCATAAGATTTAATTCAATCTATTGGCAATTCCTCTCACTGCATCTCAATTTGTCACTTCTAATCATTAAGACAATTAATACAAATATAAGAAACTTCTTTTATTTGGACACTGTCACACCATGTAGAAGAGTTTCGCTTAGATGTCGCCAAAATAACTAGGTGACCCCACAATAAGAGAAACAAAAAGGAAGCTATAGGGGTTTCATTTGATTGTATTGAAACAGGTAGAAATCAGTACCTCAAGCTGTTCATGCAGCCGTT
>CAOJBI010959837.1:0-11391 GCA_948277035.1 Euphorbia corollata | reverse complement strand
GCTTACAAATAATAACAAAGGAAAACCTTATCCCCACCCCACCCGAATGTGGACTCGAACCTGTGACCTCTAGGATCACAGTTTCATGTCTTAACCAACTAGGCTAAGACATTTGCCACAAGAACAACACCCTTTGACTTTATAGAATTTATCGCCCTAATCTTTAATCCCCCGGTATTCTTCTCCTTCCCAGTTTCATTAAAAAAAAACTATATTTTTGTTGCTCTAATGATATGGACCTTAAAAAAAAACTCTCATTCCGAACATGTGGACAAAAATACAGTATAATGTGATCTAGTTATGGAAATATGTTTAAATTTTTGAAACTCAACATTAATAAAAGGTGCATCTTTAGAACTTTGTTGATTTTATTAGATCTTAATAGATAAAAACATCTCCATTAAATTGTCTATTTTACTATTCTTCTTTAAATATGAGCATCTATAGATATTTAAGTAAACTTAATCGAAATTGCTGCTCAATTTTGTAGAGCAAGTAAGCTTTACCTAAAAAACAAAAGGATCTAGGAAGTTTTTCTAGATCTTGTTCTATAGGAAGCCTTAACATTGATAATTCACTTTATATCATTCTAATTTATAATTAAACAACTTGGTTTAGATGAACCACAACCAACTAAAATATTTATTCAACTTGCTGATAGAATTGTTAGGTACCCAGCTAGACGCATTAATTGTAGAAGACATTTTAATAAGGGCTGGCATACATGTCTGCTAGACTTCAGGAAGAAAGTGAATGCAAATAAGCCATTGACTGAGGGAACAATCACTCATGTTGTTTTTCTAAGTTTTCGGGGTATTGATACCCAAAACAATTTCACCCGCAATCTCTATGATTCTCTGTGTCGAAAACACATCTGCACATTCATAGACGAAGAAGGTCTTGATAAAGGAGAAGAGATCTTTTCTACTGTCATGGACAGAATTAAAGAATGCAGGTGTTACTAAGCTTTGAACAGAATCCCATTGGATTCTATGAAACAAATCTGTCAGTTTCTTGAATTTGATAGGGTATTCATATGCTCTTAGCATAGGGGGCTTTGGAGAAGGTGAACAGCGGCGGATTGAGGACCCAAATGGATTTCATAATTCCCTTTCGCTTCTCCAAAACAATTCAAACAGTTTCGCTTGTGCTAATCAGTCACTTCCTATGCCAGCAGTTGTTGGCTGATGGCCAGGCGGACCGGCAAGTCACAGATCGGCAATAGGCTCAGTTTTTGAGTCTCCATGGCTTATTTTGTACTTCCTTTGGCTCATTTCTTGTTGCTGTTATTAGTTTCTCTATTCTATAATAAATGTATTGAATCTCCGCCTCAACCTGTTTTGGTTGAGTAGCTCTAATTAAAAAAAAAAGAATGCAGGTGTTCAGTCATCATTTTCTCCAAAAACTACGCCACATCTTCATGGTGCCTTGAGGAACTGGTGAAGATCATGGAATATTAAAAAATACCAGGCCGAGAAGTCGTGCCGATTTTCTATCATGTTAAGCCACTCAATGTCCACAATCAAACCGGTAATTTTGGAAAAGCATTTGATGAAAAGAAGGAAGGATGCAGCAGCACCCAGGTCCAGAAATGGTGCTCCACTTTGAAAAATATGCAGCCCGTAAAACCGGCTGGAATTTCACCAATCACTGGTATATTCCTATATCATTTATTTTCTCTTCTTGATTTTATTGACTAATTAGTGGAACAATATACAGATCATATATAAAAAGAAAAAAAAACATGACAAATGCCTATTTCCTTGGATTACAATTCAGTTCAGTTCAGTTACACTGAAATAAGTTAAATTAAGTTAAGTTCAGTTCAGCTTTCAGAAGTTGAGTTCAGTTCAGCTTTTAGAAGTTGAAAAGAACACGGCCTAAATCAGTTAGTGGGTGAAAATTTGTAACTGAATTTGGTGTTTAATTAGGGTTTACATAATTAGATCACATATTTATTTTGATCTGGTCCGTATTTTAATACTTTCCTGTTTTAGAATTTTTTTTTTTTTTACTTTCTTACTAATATAATATATAATTTAATTGGAAATTGTAGTTATGAATTGATGTTCGACGGTGGATGAAGAAAATGAGTATTTTAACTGCATTTTCTTAATTAACCTAAAAGTACTCCATCAAAATGGGACAGTGGGGGCCAAAGCTCTAAATCACTTCATCAAACTTATTTGCTGAAGCTCTTGGCATCAATTGATGACTGCTGTATATTTGCAAGGTATGAGCTTTTATTTTTGCGGGAGTTTCCAGAAGCTGCTGCTGTAAATAAGCTATTATGTTTTCGCAACCTGTTTTTGTGTGCTAGGTTGATAAGTTAAAAGAAACAACAACAATAGGGTTCGTTCCACTTAAGTAATGTAAGGCGGGTCACCCAAAATCATTTTCCAGGTGGAGGGAGCCACCATATTACCCCCCATATTTAAATATGGAGATTTTGCTTGGGGCACTAGCCTACCCCTCTGCCACTCTACATGCAATAACTTTTTTTATTTATGTAGGTAAAATGCATCACCGCCTACTCCAACTTTGTTCTACTTCGTTGTTGCTTCATGAACCTTGGAAAAGTCTTTGTAGCTTTCAACTTGGTAAAAATGCATCAGTTTACCCTATAAACTTCATGTTTTAGCTTCTGAAACTAGCCAAAAGATGACACGTGACGTTAGGGGAGAATGATGCATTTTTGTTAAGTTGAGGGAGCTATAAGGAACTTTTCAAAGTTCCGGGAATAGTAGGTGAAATGAGACAGGTTAAAGGAGTTAGAAGGAATGTAAAAACTTTATCATATTTAATAATTTATATACATATATATGTTGCGCTCATGTCAAATGCTGCTGATGGTGTGGAAATTTGTCAAGATCAGGACTCCTTTGAATAGGACTGTTTTGTTCGTGATCAAGATTCTTTGTCTCACAACAGTATTTATACTACTGTTATACAAAATAATGAGGGTTCAAATATAGCTTCAAATTCTGCTTCAACTCCTACCATTGTTTTTACTCCGGAGCAATTAAGTCAAATAGCTCAGCTGATCCATTCTCAAGCTCAACAAATTAATAATATTCATGCTCCTTCTAGAAGGGTGGAGGACATTTTTCAAGTGGATGACAGTGGTACAACATCAGGTAATTCGAAATCTTTAACTAGTAGGGCTCGTTTGGTTGGCGGAATGACTATTCCGCGGAATAGGAGATAAACGAATGAAAAAAGATTAGAATTGGTAGAGCATTTGTATAGAATCCTTAAAACAGATGGAATAGCTATTCCTAATTATCATACATGTCATGGAATAGCTATTCCTCCTCTCGGTAAGGAATAGCTATTCCATGAAATGTATGATAGTTAGGAATAGCTATTCCATCCGTTTTAAGGATTCTATGCAATACTCTACATTTTTCCATTCATTTTTCTCCTATTCTACGGAATAGCCATTCCGCCAAACAAACGAGTTCTATATGTGATTCCACCAGAGGGAGCCATTCTTTTAAAAATTTAACCTTAGTTATTTTTATTTACCATTCATCCTTTATCTTTATTTTAAGTTCAAAACTCATACATGTAATTTTTTTAATGAAATAGTAGGGATATGAAGAAAAAAATAAGGGTGACGTGTATCCTCAATGCAACCGCCACTTATATTATATCTGAAAGCGCACACGAGACGAAAACAATACAAAGCATTTTTAACTTAAAACACCGAATACTAAACGTCTAAATGTGAACTCTCTGTTCTCTCTTCTACTCTATCATCTTTGTTTCTCTCTTCTACTTTGTCTTTTATTTTGCATCGAACAATCCCTACTAGTTCAAACAACCGGTTGTCTCCACCTTCTGCCCCTAAATTCTACATATCAATAACCAGTCAGTTTTTAATAAGGTATGCTCAATGAGGATGATGAAGATGGACCTAAACAAGACCATGTGGAGGAGGAGGAATATGTTGATAACAATTTTGAAAGTATTTCTAATGAAGACGAGGATATATTGATTATCTCGATGATTGATAATTTATATTTTATATTGACGGATATTAGGTTTTATCATTACAAACTTTAAATTTTTGAATTTCCTTTGAATAGAGTGAAAACTTTTTATTTTAAATTTTTTTAAATTCATGCACCTAAATGTCACCTTGGGTGAGCCTAGCCCTTGATTACTATGAACGCAGGGCTAGGCAGGGTTTTTTAAACTAATATTGTCCCCCCGGGTATTTTTCTGGAACACTTAAAAATTTTAGCTAAATTAATTATTTCAATATATTGATAGGTATTAATAAATTGAAAAATACAAACGAGATACCCGACTCATTGCTAATACATAAAATTAGAACTTACAAATGATTCCCATGTTTCACCTTTATAAATTTCCCAAGGTATTCTGACATAGGTAAATAAACTCATTAAGGTAAAGAAACCCGAGTTATTTGTGACAAATGTCTTAGCCTAGTTGGTTAAGACATGAAACTATGATCTTAGAGGTCATAGGTTCGAGTCCACATTCGGGTGGGGTGAGAATAAGATTTTCCTTTACTATTATTGTAAGCCAAAACCAAAATGAGGCAAAAAAAAAATTTTTATAAAAAAGAAACCCGAGTTATATTAAATACGATCTCTTATTAAATCAGATAACCTTATTACTAATATATAAAATTAAGTATTACATGTGGTGGTCCCAGTATATCATCAGCCTCCTCTCCCGAATATGGCCTCGGAGAGGAATGACCAGGCAGAGCTGGCGGTCATCCCTGCTGCCAACCATTAGTCATTAGACCAAAGAAGGAAACAAAATTTCTGCATCGACATTACAGATAAGTTACACAAAGCCAATCAATTAAGTCTTTGAACGAATAAATAATATTTTGAAATCAAAATCAATTAATATCCAAATTTTTGATGTGATGAAAATGAATTTAATGAAGAAAGTTTTTGTTCAATTTCAGTCGAGCACTTAACTCATTTGAATGCTTACATAGTTTCCCCCAAATTTTAACGCTTTACCTTTTCAATTAAATCTTAAAATTTCTAACATAATAGTTTCATCAAGTATAGTTGTAAATTTAACTAAATTTAGTTCATTTTAATTTCAGTTTAGATCAGTTGAAAAGATAAAGAGTCTTAAGTTTGGTGGTATTAGCTACTCTGAGTTCCAATGATTACTTTCTATTTCTGAGTCCACTCCCTAAGTGAGGTGAAACCATGCTTTCAAACCCTTCGTTGATTGACAAATTGAAAATTACAAAGCTCTTTTTTTTTTTTTTCCAAATGCATACAATCATTTGATTATTTCAGCAATTGTGCTTTTACCCATGGCTTATTGAATTTCATCCCAATTTACTTCTCATATGTCATAATTATACTGTTATAGTTGAAAATGACAAACATAGCGTTGAAATATGCGTGTTTTAATTGCGTCAAATGTATAAATTGAGTTAAGATGTCATTTCTTATAGTGTTTACTTTTAACTTGTTTATAAATTATGAAGGAGTTTAAAAATAAGTAGTTGAAATGTTTTTGAAAATTGATTTAAAAGAAGGTAATAAGCAGGTGTTTGAAAAAAAAATTGATTTGCAAATTGTTAAAAATGTAAAATGACTGATAACACGATACTTTTTCATTTATATAAAACCAGTTAGGCGAAATAAAATCATTAATGCCCCGATACAAAAATCATTTTTGGATAAGCAGTATACAATGTCTTAATTAGTATGGATGAATAACGAAGAAATAACTTTATATTAGAATCCTATGACCTCTTAAAAGCAGTTGTTTTTCTAAAATCTATATAAATTAGGGAAATGCCAACTCATGTATTGTTCATGATAATTGAGTTCAATACAATTAAAATCGTGAAGCCACTAATCCAAAGAAGGTAAAAAAACAGAAAGAGGTGACGGGCAGTAAGAACCCATTTGGTTGAATATGTATTGTTGTCGTTTTGTGTGGTTGTTAACCTTGGATTTGAGAAGTACAAGTATGATCATCAAGTGGAAGGAAGAAAAGGTAAAAGTGAGAAGCATCATCAACTCCACAATCAGCCAGAGAGGTTTGATCATCTCCAATGATCAGACGGCTGAGGTTGTTATTACGAAGAAACAAGATGAGACGATCATGTGGCAGCTTTTGTTGAGCACAAATCTCACGCTTCAGATCAGCAATGGTTGCATCTTTCTCAACTTCTATGTAGAACAGGTTTCCGGTCAGAATCTCCACCACTACCTTCATCTATTAACTTAATAAAATCTCTCTTAAATTCGTTACTTAACCTATAATTAGTGGAACTAGATCTGATTAATTATCTAAATTATATGATTAGTTGAGAGAAATGGGGAGATGAGGTCAAGTGTTGCTGTATTCTCGCTTGTTAGTTTGTTATAACATGCATAGTTTATGACTCATCATTTTGTATATACTACCAAATTCGATATGGAATTTAAAAGCATGTCAGCAATTTTATTCATTTTTCCGTGAACCGTATACCATTGTTCGTTTTTTTTACTTAAACAGTTTGTAGTCTCCATTTGTACGCATCCGAATCAACCTTTTTTTTTTTTTGCGCTATCTCAACGCTGCTCAATTTTGTCAAGGTGAAGCAATGTGTTTTTGGGTAGTTGAGATCAGTTGATTTAAAATGGGATTTGCATTATTAACCTTCTGTGCTAAGAGCCACTGCGAATTTTATGAGATGAGTACTCGGTTTGCGCCAATTGCCAAAATGTGGTGAAGGAGAGTCTCTGATTCTAAATTAATGGGTTCGATGAAAATATGAATAATAATAACAACAACAATTTATAACTGAAAGTAAAAACCTCAAAATTCATGGGAATAACAACAACAATTTATAACTGAAAGTAAAAACCTCAAAATTCATGGGATTTGGATTGAACATACAAGACTAGCAGAGGAAACATACAATGATACAATAATTCGGTTTCAGTTCGTGAGACATGTGAAGGAATACTGACATATGCACGTTGCATATATATATATATATATATATATATATATATATATTGATTTGTAGATCTCAGAATCAATTAACTTGGAGTTTGGATTTTCACTAAGTTTGCAGGTCATGAACCAGAAGAATGCGTTACCTCTCCCCGCAAAATCCAGTCATAGCAAAGAAGATTTCCCATATTGAACTACACGAGCTATGGAGCATGCACACCGAGGCCCAATTTTGAATGCGGCAAGCCTTTATTATTTCCATTGCTTGTATTAATCTCCAACTGAAAAGACACAACACAGGATATAATATGTGAATGAACTGCGAATTGTGAATCCAATGCCAGAAAAACAATGAAGCCAATTCCAAACGTAGTAGTATCCAAATGCTTCACAATTGCTTATGCAAATCAAGTAACAAAGACAGGTCAGTGCTCAAATGATCAAAACAGATAATACATGTTCACAAGAAGCTAACTGTTCTCTTCAGATCCTCATAATCGCCATGTCAATATCCATTTCAAGGCATTTTATGCATTCATGGTAAGCACATAACACAAGTGCATTATATAGCAAAATAATGAATACAGTAGTTGTTTGTCATCCATAGATGAATACGATAAGAGCAAAACCTCTTCAAAAATCTACCACACAAGTACTGAAACATGTTTGTCCTAATAATAATATCAAGTAATAGAGCAAACAGGGAAGTGAAACTTAGAGAGTGTGGTTCAGACATTAGAAAAAAAAATTGCACACACGAACAATAAAGGATCAAGGAATCCAAACAAGTGATGAATGGAAAATACAAATAATGCTAAAGCTAGTAGAGTCATGTTATTGCTATATAAATCCAGTATCAGGTTATGAAATCATCTTATATACGATTTTTAAAGTGGGAAGCAAAACAACACATAAAAAATCCAAAATATACCAGTGAGTGATCTCTGGAAGAAGCCATAGGGACTCATTAAAGAGTCAATTGCTATATATTCAATCAAAAGAAATTTGAGCTATCGAAAGGGTCCAGATAAGCCATGAATCTTCATCATTGTGTGATACTCAGTAGGTGGAATAGCACCGGCCTTTGTGCAAAGATCAACCACAGCAGGTGCATGACCATAAAAATCCCTTCCTTCATCCACAAGTACTAGAGGATCTTGAGGTCGACGCCGCCAAACAATCTTAGGTGGCACTATGTCATCTACTTCAGCCTTCTGCCAGAAGTGCGATCCACGCCAATTCTCATACTTAAAAACCCCACAAAGGCGAGCCTTGTGGCCAGATGGCCCAACATGAATCTCTGAACAATACTTGCAAACTTTTGCTGGATAAACTAACATTAACCTTTTCACTCCTGACCTAAGTGTCTCCCATGCCTTTAGAGTTTTATTGCCTACAAAGTCGATATTACCAGACGACAGCTCAGATCCATCTGAAACAAATGTAGCTGTGTTGCTGTCTTCCATGTTTAGATCAATACTTGCTTGCCTGCATAACTCAACTACAGCAGGAACTCGGTCAAAGTCGAATCTTTGATCATGTTTAATAACCTTTTGGAACATATTATTCAGGCGAAATGTCTCTACAGGGACAAGTATATCATTTATACTACCTGTAGTCCACTCATGTACCCCATTTTTTGGACCACGTTTGTAACCCCAGCATGTCTGAATTAAATGACCTTTTTCACCAATGTATACTTCAGGACAGAACCTGCAAACTCATAGTTTTATGTATATTTGAATCAGAACTAAGAAAGGAAATTCTCTTAAGATTGTTCAGACAGACAAAGCACGCATCATCTCTGAAATTAATTTCAAAACTTAGCCAATTCTTACTGGATAATCATAATAACTTATATCATACTACAAACATCAAATCAATCAGCAACTTACTTGCAAGAAACAACGGGAATAACTTGGATAAGATGAGATACGCCTTGAATGAGAAGCATTCTGGCCTTAAGAACCTCGTTTGCAACTGGAACCATATCCTGAACAGGATAATACTTTTTTCTATTTTCTATTCTCTTCAGTATCATTGGCCGAAGCTTATTCCAGTCCTTTCTGGTACCATAAAATCTACAGTGCGTGAAATCTGGAGAAAAATTCTGCAATATTTTCATGCTCATAGCCTTTTGAAACCTACCATAATAACAATGTAGCGGACCATCAAGAATGGCAAATTCCAGACCTTAAAGCAAGTGGAATCAGGTAGGAAACAGAAGCCACATAACTCAAAAATTAACGATGTTTTTTGGAACTTGCTATGCACCAAAGATTCAAATTCCAACTTAAAACAAATATAAATTGAAACGAGGATTGCCGTCACCTAGTGAATTAAATTAAAAACAAAATGCATAGAAAAGCACACAATACGTATCAGGATTGCAATTGCAATATAACAGTTCAAAAATAACACCAAAAATCAAACGAAGTACTGACATTACAAATTAGAACTGGAAGAATTGGGATCTCAATAATCATACCTAAAAAGCAATCTCCATAATTTGCTGATGGCAACACCTAGTCCAGTGACGTTATAGTTAACCCTAATAATACGTTATAGTTAACCCTAATAATACCATGTAATCTAAATCCTGAAATTGCGGATTTAGTAGAAACAAAATCAGAAACCTACACAAGTTCCAAGGCGTCTTTGTGGCAACAAAAGAAGAAGAACGGTGCTAGAGGGAACCGGCATTTGAGAACGAACCAGTGTCGTTCAAAAGCAAACCGATCCAAACGGACATGACTGACTTATAAGGAGTGTTGACTGACTTAGTGAAAAACCATTAACCAAACACCAAAATTTAATGGTTACATGGATTCATTGGGTTACGGATTTTAAAAGTTCTAGTAACATGTGGTGAAGGAGAGTCTTTGATTCTAAATTGGATTGAACATACAAGACTAGCAGAGGAAACCATACAATGATACAATATTTCGGTTTCAGTTTGTGAGAGATGTAAGGGAATAATGATATATACATGTTGCATATACATACATAGTAGTCAAAGGCGCGCCTAAGGCGCATAGGGCACCAGCCATGGCGCCCTACAACTGGTTAGGCGGTTTACATTAAGAAGGCGTGCGCTTTTATGTGCTAGGCGCAAGGTGCGTTTATGTGCTAGGCGCAAAAGGCGTTTATAGTGTGTGAAAACATGTATTTTTAGAGTTTTTTTTTCAAATTAAGTTATTGACACCTCTTAAACAATATGATAACTCCTAATTAACAATTTACCATGCATTTCTAAATATATGCATTATTTTCGAATGGACACATAAGAAAATAGCATTTTTTTATTACTGACGTTATTCGAAATGCTCGACCCTAGCCCGGGGCGCTGCCCCTGGACCCTGCTACTGGGGGCACTACCCCCGAACCCCCGACATCTTACTGACGTGACATAACTCGAACAAGCGCGCACTTCACACTATTCGACTTATTCGATGAGATATTACCATTGCATTGGTTATCTAGTTCATCTGATTACACTAAAATACAAACATCTTTTACTCTGTCTTTTATTTTACATTTGAAAATTTGTCCATTACCAATCAATCCCTACTCGTTCGAACAATCGGATGTCTCCACTTTCTGCCTCTAAAGTCTAGAGATCAGTCACCAAATTAGTTTTTAATAAGGTATGATAAACGATGAAGATGAAGTTGAACAAGATCATGTGGTGGAGGAGGAATATGTTGATGACAAGTTCGAGAGTGATTCTAACGAAGATAGGGAATATGTTGATGATGTTGATTGATAATTTATGTTTTAGATTGGATAGGAATTAGGTTTCATCATTATAAACTTTGAGTTCTTGAATTTTCTTTAAGTAAAGTGAAAATAATTTTATTTTTAAATTTTTAAATTCATGCGCCTTAAGTGCGCCTAGGCTACAGGAAGCCCTATCGCCTTGGGTGCGCCTAGCGCCTTGACTACTATATATACAAAAAAAAAAATGATTCGTAGATCTCAGAAGCAATGAACTTGGAGTTTGGTTTCTCACTGAGTTTGCAGGTCATGAAACAGAATGCGTTACCTCTCCCCGTAAATCCAGTTATAGCAAAGAAGATTTCCCATATTGAACTACACGAGATATGGAGCATGGGCCCAATTTTGAATGCTGCAAGCCTTTATTATTTCCATTGCTTGTATTCATCTCCATCTGAAAGGATACAACACAGGATATAATATGTGAATGCACTGCGAATTGTGAATCCAATGCCAGAAAAACACTGAAGCCAATTCCAAACGAAGTAGCATCCAAATGCTGAAGACAATTGCTTATGCAAATCAAGTAACAAAGACAGGTCAGTCCTCAAAATAGATAATACATGTTCACGAGAAGCTAACTGTTCTCTTCAGATCCTGATAATCACCATGTCAATATCCATTTCTAGGCATCTTATGCATTCATGGTAAGCA
>CAOJBI010959619.1:0-12504 GCA_948277035.1 Euphorbia corollata | reverse complement strand
TTAATTTTTTGGCTTTTATGGGAGACTTGTTTTTATTTGGCACATAAAGTTTACACATCATGAAGGTGGTAAGAATAACACATGGAAAATCTTCAATTGTGGTTCGATTTTCATGCTCGATTGAAATTACGAAAAAATTATACCTTACGGAACAACAATTTATAAGGTTGTTTTTGATACAGTAAGTTTTACTTTGCCAAACAAAGGCTAAATTGGATTTAACAATAATTTATTTAAAGGCCAATGAAGAATGAATGGGGAAGAAGTCCGTCTCCAGTAGAGAAGAGGAAATGAGTAGCAGTGGCAACTCTCAGGAAGAAGATTTATGGGCCAAGGCGACTTTATCAGTCGATGATCTCTACACTTTCCGCGACTCTTATTTCCCTCTCAATCCACTTGACAAAATTTCCAGTTTGCAATCGAAGTCCGATCTCTCTCTCGACCTTCTTGATTCAATTCCTCTCGGTAACGCGCTCTCTCTTCATCATTTTCCAATTGACTTCTGGATTTGGGATTTTATGGTCCTAGATGTGAATTGGAAAATAGGAATAACATTTGAACTGAAAGCATTGATTGTTGCATTTGCATACTCTTCTACATTGTCCGTTTATTTATTTTAGCCGCCTGAATGTTCATATGTTTTAACAAGCTGAAGGAACCTGTTTGATTAAAATTTCTGTGAAGATATAGATTTGTTGGTGGTTTTCACTATGCAATAGGGTTTTTATTCATTTCTAAGCACCGAGTCTTGAAAAATAATGTTCCGCTTCGCAGAACTAAGGAAAACACCAATTCAACGCGCAACATATGAATATCTCAGGGGAAAGATATTGGATGTACTACCTGACTACAGGAAAGAAGCAGAGGATCATCTCTCAAAAGCTGTATGTAGAAGAGTAGTATTTGTTCTTTTCTTTTTGTCCATGCTGATGATCAGAGACTGAAAGATTCCATGCTCTAGGTCAAGCTGAATCCATCTCTTACAGATGCTTGGCTGTGTTTGGGTAACTGCATTTGGAAGAAGGGAGATTTATCCTCAGCAAAGAACTGCTTCAATCTTGCACTAAGCAAGGTTGTTTTTGACTTGAAGTTTCTTGCTTTATAGGTTTAAATTTTAATATGTGCTTACCTTTTCGGCACTAGTATTATTCTTTTTACTGTCATCAATGTGTTAATGTTACTGTTGATGGTACATTTATGCAGGGTCCGAACAAGAAGATACTCTGTCTTTTATCAATGCTTGAAAGGAGAATGGCCCAAGGCACAGAAATTGCTTTTTTTTTTTTTTGGTCTTCTTATCCTTATCTGAATGCATGGTAAATGTAGCATATAGTAATGAATAGGACTCGAGAAATATATTTCAAAGTTCAAACCATGAGTCTGTGTATGAACTTGTTTCACTTCTGTACTCATAGTTACAGTTACAGTTTAGTATAAAGCTCTTTTACCATTTATAAGAAAATCGATATGCATATACAAGAGGAGGAAGCAAAAGGGATTGCTTAAAATGTATTTTGGAACTTATTGCACTAAACCTTGCATGTGTATTCTGGTCATGAGTCACTGTGACCTTTTTTGATCGAGGCTTTTCTTAAATGAAGGTTTCAGTTTTGGTGTTATTGTAAGTTGGACTTTAAGGTAACATAACTTCAGGTAGTTGAGCATATGTACTAAATAATAAATTAGAGTTGGATCCACATTGCACTATACTTTGACTCCTGTGAATCAGATGCATTTTGTTGTGACTCATCAGTCATCATAAATTTCCCATTTGTGAAGGTGCTGAGAATCAGGCTGAACTTGTTGAGGAAAGCATTCGACACGCTAAGGATGCTATCACTTTAGATGTGAAGGATGGGAACTCTTGGTGTAAGATTCCAAATTCAATCTACGATTTACTTTGTACCTCCATTTTTTTTATTTGGATTTTGTATATGGCTCTTGATTTTGTTTTCACTAGATGCTGCTGTATATGAAGTTGCTTATGTGTGTCGGCCAGCTTTTTAAATATCTGCATTTTGACTTGCTATCAAGTTTGAGTCTGTTTTCTCTCTTCTAGCTGTGTTGGGAACGTAACTATTTTCCAGTCTGCGAAGGGGATGAAGTAGGTCAACATCTACAAGTTGACAATCCCACCTACAGACCTGTATTGCTAGGCTTTATCATGTCTATCCTGTGTAGCATTCGCGAGTCAATCCGTCATACTGCTATCTTGTATTTTGACTGACGTGTGTATCAAAAATATTTGAATTGTTTTTTTATGTTGTTTTTTTAAACTCAGCCAGTAGTGACTGATTATTGTTTGATCTTATTGACAGACAATCTAGGAAATGCCTTGCTGACAAGTTTTTTTACAACTGGAGCATGGGATTACGACAAGCTTCAACATTCTCTAAAAGCCTACCAGAATGCTGTAAGTGTGCATGCTGAGAAGTGAGAACATCAGTAGAATCTATTTGCTGATTAATGATAATCGAAAAAGAAGAGAAATGTTTTATCTATAATTGTTCTCAAGTGTATTAATATTATATAACAGGAAAAAGATGAGCGGATGCAATCGAATCCAGACTTATACTTCAACTCTGCCACAGTAAGTTATTCATTGATTGAAACAACTTGTGAAGAATTCTTTTAAAAGAAAATAAATTTGGTAACGTGATTTGATGTTTGATGAAAATGATAAGCAAATTCATGTTACAGAAATTAATATTTGGTTTTTGAATGATATAACATCCAACAACTGATTACTTGCTTGTGCCATCTTGCCTATTTTTCTTTTTCTTAGGATGAGATACCTCAGTAGTTCATTAGTGGAGTATTTTTTGTTCTACTGCATCTGTACCATAACATCATGTAATGATCTTTCTATTTTCAGGTGTATAAATATCTAGAGAATTATGAGAGGGCCCTTAGTGGGTTTGAAGCTGCTGCCTTAAAGGATCCAAGTCTGGGTGCTACTGACGAGGCTCAAAAGATAGTTAATCTTCTGGATAAGTTAGAGAACTTTTTGAGGGTAATGTATTATATTCTCTTATTAATAGTTCAGACATTTATCCCTAAATAGCTGCAACATTGTAGAATTATATCACCGTGCTATATTCGTAATCACACAATTTACTTCTTATTTTGAAATTTGTTTTTGGCATGAAATAAAGCTGAGGTATCTTAAAAGAGGATCCGGGAAGGTGAGGGATGCAAGTATAATTTAATTTATTTGTGTGATCTAGTTAACTAAGAAACAGTACTTAGGATGTAGAAAGAAGTTATCTCATTGACTACGATTTCATCATATGTGAAATTTAACTCGGGTAGTGATGATATAACTTTTCGGCATATATTATGTTTGCATAATATATACTGCCTTATTAGGAGATGCAACTTTGAACTTATTCTTTTATGTCGTTTGACTTTATAGGGACAGGCTAGAACTAAACGACTTGCATCAGCCGCCTCATCATTGGCAGCTGTCCATTGTAAATTTCTTACTCTTGCACTCTTATATTTACCGGTTTACTTGGCGGTCTTTTCACATGTTTCAACATTAAAGCAAGCTTACTAGTTGTTTTCATGATTCTTCATCCATAAGGGAATTCGCCGTACAAAAGAGTCAGTATTGATCTGTTGTTGGATGGATTGAACAAAGCGGTAGCAATTGTGGGAAAAGTACTCTTCTTCGTAAAGCATGAGAATGTCACTCCTCTGTAAGTCTTTGTTATCCCTGTACGTTTGTTGCTGTGAGGTGATTTTTAACAATAATTCATTGCATGCTTCTGTTTGTGATAGTGATACATAAATGCTTAATTTACGCATTTATATGCATCATGCAACAAGATTGGGTTTGGAAACTGTTATACTATGTTAACCTGATATGTAGTGCACAACTTGTATAGCATCATTTTCATTGTATTACCAAAAAAAATAAATTTTTATAGCATCATTAGCTATGTACTGCATCTCTAGTTATCTTGCACTGATGAGGGGATCACTGACTTATGAGAGGAACAGATTATTTTTAATTCATCTGTTGCTAAGCTCAAACATTTTTCCCTGTTTAATGAATCCTTACCAGACTAATTTCTCTTTTTTCTGTTTAATTGATTTGTACAGATACTATTTGGTGTGTGATTCCAATCAGATGTGCTTCGTTCTATCAGTTTATGGCATAAGCAATGACGTGGTAAGAGCTAGCTGCTGAACGCTTCCATGTATTCCCTTCTATTTTTAGCTTTTCTGATTATTTCTTACTCATCGGTTATCATTGTTCTTCTCTGAGGGTAGAGAATGGCTGCAATTTATCTTTGCAAGTTAATTCTGTGTTTGTTCTATCAGTAATCTTGTTTTATAGATTTGTCACTATTTGATGTTATATTGTTATTAAATTATTGTTCCTACAACACTTTTATTAAGTTCCTCATGATAGTAATAGTGCTACTTCCTCCCATCCCCTTATAAGGAGGTATGAATAGGGAACTATCAAATTGCCACTGTTCCTAAAAACTATGATAATGTGTTCTAACATATGAGAATTAAAGAACTAAATAAGTTGGAGGTAGCAGCTGCATTGAGGGTCTTCTCCTTCTCCCTTCCCCTTTCATTTAATAGAGCTGATAATTACGTGATGCCAAGAGTTCTCCTTTTCATACTGCCCCTTTAAATTGCTTAGTTGTTCTTCTATAAATTTGTTTTAATATATGTAGGTTTTGCCTGACTGCATTAAATTCTACAATCATAATATCCTGGTTTTGTGTTTTGTTGATTGGCCTTGGAAATTATAATTACTGAACATGTTCCTTGCAGATTAAAGAAGGAGATCAGCTAATGCTATTGGAGCCTTGTTATCATTCTACTGATTTTTCTTGGAAGGGAAAGGTATTTCTTGTGTTTTCTTTTTCCGAACATAGATCTAAGAGTATCATATGCATAGATCTGAGCTGTTTCTCTTACATTTTTACTGCATATATTATCTTTCGGGATAGTTAGATTAAGTTGTTCTTGCTCTTCCATTTGGCGCACAAAATACAAAAGGATAGAAAAACATAGTATATTTCAAGCATGAAAACCTAAAATGAAGAGTTTTTATATTTTGCCCAAGTATGCTGCACTTTTTGAAAGCATCCTGAGAAACTGTATAAAGAAACCTGTATACATCAAATGTTAATGTTGGAGTTTATTACTCAGGTAGAACAGGCAATAAATAAGTACTTGACTGATTACCTATCAATAAAATTTGTTTAACCAGAATTCAGAAACATGTTACCTGTTGTGTGAGAGATGTCACATATGCAAAAATCTAGCGAAAAGGTGGAACCATTCGATTGATTTTATTATCATTTGTATTTAATTCCTTCAATTTTTTGTTTGTTCACTCAAATTCTGGTTGGCTAAACAATCGGGGAGGTAAAAGACATGCATGTGTTTTGGGTTTAGATTTCGTTAAAACTTAGATGTTTGATATAAAAAAAAAATCACTGTAAGTTATTTCAGTTATAAAAGTGTTTTAGAAAGAGTAACTTACATTTGAAACATGTAGGCTGCCACACACTTGCCAAACTGTTAATAGTCACATTTAAATGTTTTCTTAAATTAGAAGCCTAAATGTCCATTTTGCTTCATCTTCTTTATTGTCAATAGCATAGTGATGATTGTGCTCTTGAACTAATCTTTGTATTCCTGTTGTGGTTGAAACAGCATTATCATTTCAAATCAGTACGCGTGGATTTCATAGAACAAGTGCTTGTGAACGGGAAAGCACTCTTGCCGCAACATGCTATTCGATCATCAATTTATGCTCAACATAAACCATAAATAGTTGTTTGGAGTGATACATGTGAGAGTTTTGTAGTTACAACGTAGTTACTTTGAATATCACAAATTTGATTTGTTGTTGTAAATAGGCTAGGGGGTAAAAGATGAAAAAGTAACAAGTATATGATTGCTCATGTTGAATAGTTCAATTAGATTACAGATTGTATCATTCTATTAGATCGAGTATTTTTTGTAGTTTATGGATTGCGCCTACTTTTTTGTGTGTTGCATTATCATTTGGAAGGATTCAGAAACAGGATCATCATTGCTTTTGTATTGCTTTTTTTGGTTATTTTATCAATACGTTTGGATCTTCAAACATCTGAAATATACTATATTGCAAGAACACACATGACAGTAAATTCCCCAACTTAGCTATAATTCAGGTAAGAAAAAGATGTAATATTTATCTTGCAAACATGATGGAATGACAGTATGCATTTACAAAAATCAAATTCATCTCAATTTCAGGACAACTTACAAAATTATGTAAATAAGAGTATATTGACTGATAGCTTTTCAAGGGAAATATGCCTGTGCAACCAAAGGTAAAATCTATAGCTAAATACAGAATCTATTCCACCAAGAATTGTAAGTTACGACAAATTATTAGATTACATAGGAAATGAACGATCATTGCTTGTAGTAGCCGCCAGTTTGATGGGGAGGGGGATATGGAGAAGGAACAGAATAAGGAGGCGGAGGAAAGGATCCAGGTTGCTGCCCGGGGGCACTGTAGTATGGACCTCGCCAGCCAGGATAGGCAGGCTGACCATATTCCTGACCAGCGGGCGGGTGTTGGTGAACCTGTGGAGGCGGGTAAGGAGATGGCTGCTGCTGGGGTGTGTTATATGGGGGAGGATGAGAATATCCGGGCATTGGCGCCTGTTCAGGAGGTCGATAGTAAGATGCTTGGGGAAGATGTTGTTGATCTACTGGGGGTTGTGGACTTGATTGAGGAGGAGCTTGGTGAGGTTGGCTCGCTGCTGTGTAGTTGTAAGATCGAGAGTTCTTGTGGTCTGGAAAACTCAGTCCTGCCATTTTCCTCTGCACATCTTCAATCATTTCCTGGCATTGCATTTTTCTGGTCATTACAAAATCACTGCACTGCTGCTTCACATTGGTGATTGCATCCTGATACAACAAGCAAGGTTTGAATGCCTAAGTTGATGTTTTCTGAATCCACAATTTTATACATACTCCTTGCATCCCGAAATTACACTGAAATACAAACAACACTTTAACAAAATAACTAATTCAAATGCATCACATTTATGGATAAATGTGTGAATCTACCAACCCAGCAACACTTTCGATGAAATTAGAGAAAAAGCCTTCTTGTAGCTCAAGAGAGTCCCCAAGCAAACGGAAGCCAAGCTCTGAGGGTGAAATTAGTGAAAGACATACGACAAGGGATTATCGGGTCAATGGGGCTAAAAGAAGAAAACCGCTTAATGTGTACATTTGTACCTTCACATCAGATACCCTTTTGACCACAATAAACAACTTAACAGCAGTGTTCCATATATATATTTAGTAAGGACACAAGTACAAAACTGACGTGCTAAAATCTATGATTTACCTGAAGTGTGACATAGAACTTCAATCCTTCATTTATGTTCTCCTTTATTTCTCGATATTTGGCTATTGCAGCTTGTATTTGCTTATAACACTTCTCGCGAGATGCTGCAACATATTGAAGCGGGTATTTTGTGTTAAAAAGAGGGGCTTTGTCTAAAGATCAACTGAATAAGAATATTAAGTATTATTTTGTTCCAGCCAAGTTCAGGAGCCTATGAAAAAACCTCCCATAAAAAATATGGAGGCTATAAATAATATTGTTCAAGCAGAACCAGGTACCAGACTGCACAGAAAAAAATTTACGGTTCATCATCTGATCAAGATTCATTCTTTTGGTTTCCTAATGATACACCAGCATTGGCAATGACAATCCACTGCTCCCATCCACAACATTGGCATTTAAGTAATCATTGATCAAGTATCAATCCGAAAATTCACAACAGAATTGGCGATGAACAGACAAGTAAAACAGAAAAAAATAGCAAACTGAAAATTAGATCAAGATTGCATGCCGACGTTTTACAGTGAAACAAAGAGAAAAAAAGAAAAACCACTAGGCTTTAGTCTAGTGGCCACCACCTCTTAGAGAATTCAAGAAGTGTGGTGTTGTGGGTTCAAAGCCCACAATCAACAAAATTGGCCAAAAATTCCCCCATATTACTCCAAAAAAAAGAGGAAAAAGAAAAGAGACAGCAAATCGTCATCACAGAGTTGACACTCATCAAACCTATGTTAATACTAAATTGTATAACAACCAACCCTGTTACCAAACTGAAGAGAAACTATCCCTAAGAATGTACGATTAGGTAATGCAAGATTTAAGCAACTAAATTAGAAATAATGAACCAATTGAAATTTTGAACCAAATTCACCATCTCCTAAACTCAGGTTCAAATCCATTCAACCTGGTTCTGTCATTTAGATGTTTCTCTGTTGATAATATCAGACCTAAACTCTCCAGGTCCCAATTTCATATGAGAAGCAACTTAATATATCCACTGGTTGAAAATAGATTGAATGCATGAAACATAACACACACTGGCCGGCTAAAAGTTTAAAACAAGGCAAGTTAAAGTGAAAGACTCTGAATTTTAACTACACTATGTATCTGATCAAGAAACATTGCATAGATGAGAGAAAATATACATTTATGCAAAAAAGACTGTTATATGCATAAAAAGAGGGCTTAACGTGCCTGAACAAAAAATCCATCTTATTGATGAAGTGATGAAGAAAACAAAACCTACCTTTGTAATCATCGAGGTTGAAGATGGCTGAAAATTCATCATTTTGAGCCTGTAACAAAAACAACCTATAAGTAGAGGAAGAGAGAGTTTGGTAACAAAATAATGATTTCAGAGGAGCTTCAATAGATGAAAATTCAATATTGCAGGACCATTAGGTTCTAAACATTCAAACAGGGCAGCCAATGAACAAGTCATTTTACTGATAAGTGAGCAATGATGGCCCAATTCAACTATATGCTTAAATGATTGCTTAAAGATGAAGAGTAAACAACCTGAATTTCCAACAGCAATTGTTCTTGCGCCACAATATTTTGGGATATATCAGCACATATCTGGTCATATTTTGCTATCTCTTTCCGAAAAAGATCTTCATATGAGCCGGTTGATGTCATCAACTTGGGTAGTATGTCATCCTGAAACAAAAATGGCATTCCCTAAACATCAGAAAAAGAAAGCAGAAAAAACTACCACCATGTTGAAAATTTATAGTAAAAATTTACAGCAGATAGCAGCCAATCATATCCATCACAATGGCAACTGGGATCAGAGTCCTAAGAACTGAATTGTTTGACAAATATGTTACAGTGATGTGCTTTCACTATTGCAATCGATAAGAAAACCTTTACGTGAGAATTAAAAAGTTCACAACACAAAATAAGCACATTTAAAGTGTACCAAAAACATCTAAAGAAAACTATGAGTTGTCAGGCTATTATATATCTAATAATGCATTGCAAATCAAGTAAGCGAAATGAGCTCAAACAAGTGGATATGCACATTATCTTAGGGTGTAATGAGCAACCCAATAAGTAATTGATGATAAATTGCTCAGGAAAAGATCTATATAGACTACCGAAAGTTGGAGTCCAAAAAATATTTGCAAAAAAGAAAGTAAGTATATACTTGCACAGACCTTTCTTTTCATCTCTTTGAGCACATCCTCAAGACCTGCACGTTGAGCTCCAAGAATCTCCAGTTGCCTCTGCATAGTTCAAAGGAAGCAGTAATTTCATAGAAAAAGTTCATATCAGAACCAAATGAGGACCAAGTTCCAATTTAACCAATTTTACATCAATGAACCCATTCATCAATTCTTTTTAACTTAATCTTTTAATTCATCCTTATTCCTGCTAGCAAATATATGCACATAAACCATATACGATGATTATAATTCCAATTAAATTTACAAAATCGTTCTGCATATATAAAAATAAGCAATTTCATCATTTTCAACAGCGAGTAAACTTCCAAAAATGGTGCCAGGAAATTAAGTTCAAGAAAACTGGTATCTGTTCCTCGCATAAGCATGCATTATCAGATTTTCCAGGGGAGGAAGTACCATCAAGTAGCAGAACAACCATAAATAGAGCATTTACAACATAATGCAGGCAAATAAAAAACATCAAGTTTATAGCTCCAAATTTCACTTCAAAGGAGCATGACTCAGGAGAAAAAGTTAATCATAAAATCATTCGCAAATCCAAAAAGAATCAGAGAATGTACCAAGCTTTGCTTCAGGGATCCCACAATGGCATCTTCGTTGGCATCCATAGACATTATCGGCCTTGCCAGAGTTGGAAGAGCAGATTCTATCTGATGAAATGGAAAAAAAAGATGATGTCACTATACAAATCAAACTCCAAGTAAAAGGAGCATGTTTATCAGAAGGAAAATGAGCTTTCTATACGTAGTAATGCTTTTGGATATATGCATCTAAAAATATTAATGCCACCAAAGGTCATATTTTATATTAAAGAATATTGGGTACAAAAGTGAAACATAGAAGAAAAAGGTATTAATTTGTTTATGATACGCATCACAGACAGCAATTTGACAGGCATACCGGTCGGCGATCAAGGATTGACATGAGTGCAGAATGATCCCTCACTGAACGTTCAATTCTTCCATCACTATCCGCAGCTTGCTTTAAGTTAGCTGCAAATCTATTTAACCTATCCTGCAAGTTCTTAGTCAAAGTGCTGGACTGAGGCCTAGTCCATCTATTACCAAATTGACTTCTAAATTG
Organism: Euphorbia corollata; assembly: GCA_948277035.1. Classification (NCBI taxonomy): domain Eukaryota; kingdom Viridiplantae; phylum Streptophyta; class Magnoliopsida; order Malpighiales; family Euphorbiaceae; genus Euphorbia; species Euphorbia corollata. The sequence continues at coordinate 1,845 of CAOJBI010959619.1, read as the reverse complement.
AGCATCTTCTGCTGCTTCTTTCTGCAAAAGCTCCTCTGTCTGAACCAGCAACTCTTGGTTCACCCTTCTCAAATCCCTAAGCTGCTGTAGCTCAGCTTCCAAACCAGCTGGGCCGCCACTGATTTGAACTGCTTCTATATCTTCTTTAAGATCAGCAGGAAGTGTTAAATTCCCTTCAAGAGCAAGAATTGACTCTGGTAGGTCCATTTCCTTGAGCCTTACACGTGTTAGTTCACTACCTTGCTGTAATTTCTCTGCCTGTGACCTAATGATGTCATCAACCATTTCGGTATACTTGGAAAGAGCCTTTGCACTGCTGTCTGGAACAAGACTGGCAAACATCTTTTCCTTGCTCGCATCTAGCAACTCATTCATTGGCATAGGCTTCACCATTGAAAATGCTGGAAGAGGAGATAGGGAACTTGGGGAAGGAACCCTCATGAGATAAACTCTATCATTTTCCTTCACAGCCCTTTCTAAATTGCGATTAATATTAGCTTCCAACTTGATAATTGCATCAAGAAGCTGTTGAGCAGCCCCCTTTGAATTTTTCTTCGCCTCAGCTAAGGCACTAAGCCCACTCCTCAATCGTGCAATTTCTTCCGCAATTTCTTCTTTCTCATGAAGCTCTAAACCATACCTGTAACAAGCTTCACCATAGAATAAGGCTGCCTTCAACTGGACATGAGCTATCCAAGGCTTGTCAAAATGATCCTTAAGAGGTGCAACATTAAGGGCTGCTAAAGCTTCTTCGTAGTACAAACTAACCTGCAATCATTTGCATGCCCAAGGTGAAATGAAAAACTTCTACTCAATAAACACAATGCTTATCACATTCTGGTCATAAGTTTGTAATTGTGACTACGTTACAATAGTGGAATCATAAATTATCAGCCCACTTCAATAAAAGGTCCGCGAAGGCATGAAGGTAAATGGAGAACATTCAGCTGCAGTAGCAATTACTTGTACGACTATTATTCTAGCAAAAATGATACATAAATAAAAGTATCGTGCTGCTGACTTTTAAGACATTCTCATCAATGATCGTCTCTTCAACAAAATCGAAAATCTAAAAGTTTCAGAATTTCACAACCATCATCCACTATCAATCCAAAAAATGCAATTTAGGAATAGCAATTTAATTTTTCTCTTGGAGTTCTAACCTGTCTGGCAATCTTTGCGCAAACCCCTGGAGTACTCCCTTTAGCAATGGTATTTTCGAACACACATTCTTGAGCCTGAGCCAGCATCAGTCGCTCCAACATACCAGCGCACTCCACCGACACATCAACAGTGGTACTGGAGCCCATCGATGCCTTAGTTGCCACATTATCCCTCAGAAAAGCAAACGCCCCGGCAGCAGCAATAAAGGAATGGATAGCCTGCCGTCTTCCCTCCACGGTGGTCCGATCAAAGGAAAGCCCAATCTGACTATAAACAGCTCCCAGATTAAAAAGTACGGCAGCCTTCTCCAGGTGGATATTCTGCTGAGAAGCCTTCTGCTTCTGCTTAAACGCGTCGTGCCAGACAAAAGTCACCGAATTGATGTGATCTTTATCGGGAGAAATTGGGAAGCGGGTCTCGACCAAACATAGGGATTTGAAGTAATTCTGAAGAAGGTCACGGCGCGTGGCTGGGGAAGGATCGGACTGGCGTTCAACGTCGGAGCGGTACTCCTTTAGGGTTTGAAGGTCATCTTCAAGAATCTGAGCTTCGCGTTCGGAGTAGTACATGGCGATGTAATTGCGGAGGGGGCGGTAGAGGTCAATAGAAGTGGTCTTTTTCTCGTAGATTGCTAACATGATGTTGGTAGTAGCCGCGGCGGAGGATTGGGCGGCCATGGGT
>CAOJBI010959596.1:0-12417 GCA_948277035.1 Euphorbia corollata | reverse complement strand
AACTGGTGAAGGAGTTTGAGTCGCACATGCTCTCTGCAACAGAAACATCCAATAACAGAGTTCAACAATCCACAATTAAAAGAATAATACAGCATCAGAGTTTGACGCAAATATAAAGAGTTGACAAGAATCAAAAGTAATAGCCTAACAAGTTAACACTTATCAATTAACACTTAAAATGAATATCAGAAATTTTAAGTTAAAATGTGAAACCACTCAGATTATAAATCATTAAATCAGTATCAAATACAATCCAAATTCAAATTAACTGGATAAACTCAATAACCTTTGATAGAATTGAATTACAACATTAATCATTATGATTAGAAAATATCGCAAATTATCAAAGCATAACTGAATATTCAATCGATATTTCTTAACTGCACATTGCAAGAATAAATGAAAGAGAAAATTTAGCACCGAAAGTAACAGTGGAAACACATTATCCACCAACACAATGGTAAGATGAGCACCAACTTTAAGATACTTGAAATAGGTGGAAGTATACTTATAACTTACAAGATTTTTTCCTTCAACAATAACACGATTCTGAGATCGAATGACACGCTTAATAACACCAGTTTCGCCTTTATCCTTCCCCCTGGTAATCATTACCTGTGAATGTGAAAATTTATTGTAAAAGAATCAAGAAATAATCATTAAAAAGTGCTCAACGGAAATTTTCAAAGAAAATGTGGCTCAATAATACCGCCCTTACATTATCTCCTCTAAGTACTTTCCAGTGTCTGATCAGCTTTTCAGCCGCTTTCCAACCCATTTTGAGCAGAGGAGGAGATCAAGAACCTAAAATGCATCAAATTCATCAATAACTACTACCATTTACAAGATGAAAAGGAGAGCAAACTCCTTCTAACTCCCGAAAGGCACAGAAACTGAAATCACAATAAAAATAAAGGCTACAGCATGGGATCAGTCCTAGGGTTGTAAAAGGTGCAGGGCGGAGAATGTCTTCGTCCCTGATCCCTGACAAGTTAGAAATTCCCAATCCAAGTCCATGTGGGGAATTTAATCCCACAGGGATCCCTTTCCCTGACAAGCTTAAACGATTTGGCAACCCAATTTTTCTAATGCGTGTAAAACTCATACAGTAAAACTTAAAAGTGTACGTCAAGATGAGTATGAAAGCAGAAAAGTTTATGTGAGACCAGAAAAACATTTTGTAATTTCCAGTTGTGCTTTACAACAATTCAATCCCACAAAAATCAACATCTGAACTCAGAAAAACAGAAAGAGCAGATAAACGAAGTAGGAAACAGTATGAAGAAAACCATAATAGTAACTATCATGTACAAGTTTGCGAGACAGCCTTCCAGAATTGCACAAGGAAAGGGAAAAATAACTTGAACTATCCAGTTCCCATCCATCAAATACAAAATATAAACCATTGAATTAGTCCAAGCTTCTAAAAAATAGGTCCATTCATTTTTCAGAATCTAACCAGAACTTGCAACAGAAGATGGAGATTTGTCTGGAACTTGCTTACGGGAGCGGAGGAGCCAGAAAACTGTGGAGAGAATGATGTTAAGGTTGACCAAGGGGGAATTCGAGTGACTGGCAGAATGTGGGATGGTGACAGCGGTCAGGGTTGTGAACGGAAATGTAGCAAATTGAGGCCGTCGGCGAAACCTGTGACGGCAAACCCTCGATGAGAATATGTGTTTGCCTGAATTCAGTGCAGCATAAATCTGGGCAATCTCGGAATCGGATATATTTGACAGTACTGAAGTTTACCAAGCCCTTTCTAGTAAATAGCCAATTGAGCCCTTTTTTACATCAAACCGTTCAAATATATTGGTCACGATTATGGATTCAACCGGATCCGGATTAAATTAGTAATCCAATCAGATTTTTTTATAAAAAGGAGAAAAGGTGTTTTAGGTTTCAGGGTTTCTATAGGATATTTTGGTTTATTTTCAACGTTTTTTAATATGGTAGTGTTTTAGAAGGCAAGGTATGTTAAGGTATGTTAAGGATTATTTTCACCTCAGGTTGATATTTTGTTGTGCTATGAACTGTTATTATATATAGAGTTTGTTTGGTTGGCGGAATGACTATTCCGCGGAATAGGTGAAAAACGAATGAAAAAATGTTAGAAATGATGGAGTATTTGCATAAAATCTTTGCAACGGATGGAATAACTATTCTTAGGTATCATACATGTCATGGAATAGTTATTCCTTACTGAGAGGAGGAATAACTATTCTATGACATGTATGATAGCTAGGAATAATTATTCCATCCGTTTGATAGCTAGGAATAGCTATTCCATCCGTTTTAAGAATTCTATGTAAATATTCTACATTTTTTTCATTCATTTTCTCATATTCCACGGAATAGCTATTCCGCCAACTAAACGAGTCCATAGAGTGTTTCGATTCTGTTTTGCCTAATATTGCTCCTTTAGCTCAGTCTAGACTAGTTCATTATCCGATCTCCAGTTTTGAGAGCTCAAGATGCTTAGGAAAAAAGAAAGGATGAGTTTTTCATGTAAAGTTGAGTTTTTTAGCTTCAGCTGAATAGATAGGAAAAGAATTAATGACAACTGTATGAGAATGTGTCAGAATAGTCAGTTTTCATTACGGAATACTAGCATAGTATTTTTATTTTTTTTTGGGATGAAATCTAGCATAGTAATTTTGTTTTCATTGTTATTCGGTATAGCAGGGGGAGGAAAGTGTACATTCTATAGTCTAATAACAGTAGAACCTAAATGTTCCCTCCAAGCTACACTTTAATTTTGAGAAACCACAAACCATCAAAAAATTGAAATCTGGCATTTTCTCCAAAACAAAAAAGAATTAGCATATGGCATTTTTGGTCATGCGTGCCTCCCTTTTTTGTGTTCTTCTACGATGATCATCTGCTTGTATCCCAAATAACTTGAAATAGCAGAATTTATCATGAAGGGCATTATTGTTTTTGTCTTGCCGTCTAACAATGGCATGAACTTGTTCGTGTCCCAATTAAGTCGAGGAGGGTTCTATGTGCAGGGCTTTACTGTTGGTGCACAATAGTACCGAAAAGTCACAGCCGTGGAAATGAGTGAATTATACCCAAAAGTTGCATGGGCTGATCACTGATGGGCAGTAAGAGATTGTGAGAAAAGAAAGAAGAGATTCTTGTGGTTTAGTCAAAACCTTAACAGTAAGTAATTTATACCTCATAGAACAATCCATTCCTGGTAGAGAGTTTTCGAGCCAAGTTGTTTCATGAACTCAAACTGGTTTTGTCGCAATTACAAGTTACTTGTTCTTCAAGAATAATGCTTTCAGTTTTGACCTCTAACATGACTCCTTATTTGACTTTGGCTTTTCAGAATCCATACTCTGATAACATTCTTGTGGCGGGCTATGACAAGGAGACAGGACCATCTCTGTACTACATTGACTATATACCCACCCTTCACAAGCTTGAGAAGGGAGCATTTGGTTATGGATCATATTTTTATCTTTCAAATGATGGATCGACACTTCCACAGTGGAAGAAGCAACTGATTTGGTGGACAGGTGCATTGCTAAGATTCGGTCAAGGCTGGTTGTGGCTCCACCCAATTTTGTAATTAAAATTGTGGACAAAGACGGGGCAAGGGAATAGGCTTGGCGTGAGTCTGTCAAGGATGTCAACGCCGCACCAACATCCTAAACTTCAAATTTAAGTTACACTCTTCTCATGCTGTTTCTCTCTGATAATTCTTATGCTTGTAGTTTTTCACTTTCCCTTTTTCCCTTCAATACACATTTTAGGTTCTTATGACTATTCAAAACTTCTTTCATGTATGTCCGCGTGATATCATTTTTCTGATTTAGATGATTGCTACTCTGCTTCGGGTTTGTGCAGCATATATCTAATAAAGGCAGTATTTACAAATTTTGGATCTTTAGCTATCAGGATTTTTCTTCCATACTTTCCAATGTACAATTTAGCCAAGTTATATCTACTACCTGTTTATGATCTCTGCCATAGGTTCATGCTACAGATCGGTTGTTGGACTTGATTGTGTGGCTACTTGTGCTTAAGCATTTTTCTTTAGAGGCGTAGTTCATAAATCATGGTAATTCTTTTGCTCTTCAATCTGTTTGTGCTTAGAAAATTTAATTTGTGGTGCGGCTTTTGTTCGAGTTTCATTCCAAAACATGACATTTTTTTTATATCAGCAAGGTTCATAAGAATTAAAAAAATACATAGTTGAAGTATGCATTATGGATGAGCTTCAATTCAGTTGTACTTGAACACCATGATTGCTACAAAAATTAACAGGGATATTGGTTGGGAAGTGAGGTGTGGCATTGCTGCAGATGGGTTAAGCACTGGTCTATTCTCTTCTCTTGTTGGGGGATCTTCTGGTGGAGATGCTGGTTCAAATGTGGTTCCGAATTTTGGTGCTGGAGCCTCTGCTACTGCTTTGGAAGCTGCCAAGCAGAAATACAAGGTGAATATAAGCACTGGTTTTACCATATAAGCTGTTTTAACAAAGACTTCAAAACAGTGATTGGGGTCTTTGCCCAGTAATTAAGACGGAAGCTGTGGACTCTTAAGGTCCAAGTTCGGGTCACATCTGGTGGTGGGTTGGAGATTTTTCTTTTCATTTATTCTAAGCCGAAATGAAATTTTTTTTTTCTTACTTCAAAACAGACTACCTCGTGGACTTAGGGGAGAAGCAGCTGGGGGTGGAAGAGTTGGACCGAGCAAGACAGGACCTGCGAAACATAAGATTCTTGTATTTTTCATTTAAAAACTTTCATATTATGCTCAAGAATCATAAAAGGTAAAATCGATGAAATACCTGGAGCTGGGAGAGGAGTACCAGAAGCTGCAAGATGCAATGCAAGAATCATTTAACAGATGATTTATACATACATATGATAAATAAATCCAAATAAACTACTTAAGGTGAAGTTGCACCTTTGCACTGTATTGGCACACTCATTCTGCATGCTCGAGGGAGAGAAATGGCTAAGGTACGATTAATTGGTAGCTGAACAGGTACGCTACCTGTAATTAGAAGACAAGCACAATCCATGCTAGTACTAGTGAGTGACTTCAATGCATTGCAGCAGCTCATAGTTGGTGATGTGCCGTTGTTGCTACTACCAGTAACAAAATTCAAGCACGGGGTAAAACTGGAGATCAAGGAGCTTGTGCATGGTGTGCTAATTTGCCCATCAACTGACATTACTAGAAAAGTTAATACTATTATGACTAAATTAACAACTTTGGATCCTTCCATGACTGTAGTTCAAGTCAGCAGAATGTGATCAGGGTTGCTTTGGATTTGATGGAGATCTTCAATGCCTTTATAACTTGACAGGTTTCAACAAATAATTGGTAGATTTGAAGTTGATCTGGAGTTCAACTGCTATAACTAATTTCCATTATTTGGACTTCTAGGGACAGGTGTTCTGGTTAGGTGTATGCTAGGCATGCCAATCATTAACTATGAAGTACAATTAAAGATAATTTATTCTTAAATCCTGGATTAGTTAAAGTAGATGATCCAAATATAACCAAAACCCTTTGTCTCTACCCACAGGCTTTGTTATATAGGCCTAATTCCATTTTCCCTCGCACTCACTCCAACTTCAAATCCCAACCAAACATTTGACCTTAAAACTTGTTCATCGTTTGTAGCACCCATTTGTTCTAGATCATCAATGGCTTCAAGGATGATTTGCGTAGGCCTATTCCTGGCAGTTGTGGGCCTGCTATATAGCGGTGCAGTCGCTCAGACAAGCTGCAATAATGTAATCACAAGCTTGGCCTCATGCATGAACTACGTTACAGGAATTTCATCAACTCCATCGGCTACTTGCTGCTCGCAGCTAGCCAATGTTGTCCAGTCGTCACCCCAATGTCTTTGCACACTGCTCAACAACAATGTTCCTTCTATTGGTATCACCATTAATCAAACTCTGGCTCTGTCGCTCCCTGGCGCTTGCAAAGTTCAAACTCCACCAATCAGTCAGTGCAAAGGTGATCCTCACTTCCTCGACATATGGTGTTCGATTTGGCTGTTTATGTTTATATACTATTGATGACTGTTTGAATTGAAACAGCTGCCACTGCTCCAACAACATCAGCAGCAACACCAGTAAGTTCGCCAGCCGATTCTCCTACAGCTACATCCAATGAAACACCTGACCCTGTAGCCATTACTCCTTCAGCATCTGGAGTTCCTTCTTCTTCAGGTAATTCTTCATCCAATTATATCACTGTTGATTTTTTATGCTTATTTATGAATGGATTCTGAGGGCAACTTTTTGCTTCTTTTTGGTAAAATGCAGGAAGTGGTACGGGTTCGAAAACAGTCCCAACTACAACAAATGGAACTTCTGATGGAAGTGTCATCAAAGCACCCTTTCATTATGTGTTGTTCACTTTCTTCGTTCTGTGGTGTGGTTCAGCTGTCACCCAATCCTGAATTTAATTTTGAATCTTGCAGAGAATGAATTTGTTGTGTTTCCTAGTTTTAGTTGGGATTGGTTTAGTTGCCTGATTTTTTCACTTGTTAATTTGTTAAAGAGGATTTTTTTATTCTGTTCTCGGGATTGTGATTGTATTATTTGAAATTTCTTAATGATAAATTATTACAGATATTCTTTTGGGTACTTCAATGGCATATATAATAACTATCTAATATTCAATAGAAAGTAACAATTGTCCTTTTATCTTATTACTGCCAAAGCAACAAACAAAATTTTTTTTAATAACAATTGTCCTTTTATCTTATTACTGCCAAACAACAAACATAAATTTTTCAATAACCCTATGAATAAAATGGACAAAAAGACAGAGAAGTGAAAAGAATTAAAACTTTCCAATGTCAATTTAACAGTGGAAGTCTCTTATTCAACCGAACAGAGTTGATAGAGTAGCCAAAAAGTTTACATATTGCTATTCTATGTGTTATAATCTTCTCTTTCGACAATTGTTCACATCAAAACGTAGAAAATAAACTGCCTGTAGTGTTGACTTCCAGAGTTCATGGAGAAAAAAATCAGTTGCTTGAGACAAATGTGAAACTGTGGTCTCATTGAGTTCCTACAGTGTCATTAATGCTTATTAGTATGCTGTCAAGTGTCAAAGCGAAAACTGAGATCCTCAGTGAACAACAATGCCTGGTTATATGTTAAATCACACATATAAGCCAAAAACTAGACAGATTATCAACATTTTGCACAACAGATGACTATAGTTAGGCTTGCAGGTCGCTCATCCTGATCGATGCATTGACCATATCTGATATACATTCATTGTCGGCGGGACTTGACTTACTAGAGATATACCCACAAAACAAAAAAAAGGCCGGAAAGACTCTACAAATAAGAGACCTTTGAACAAGACAAAGACAATAACTAAAGGAATGGCTACTTTTTTTTTTCTAAATCTCTTGTGAAAAAATAGCCAATTTAGACATCAGAATGCAAATAACGAGGTACCTATCAGTTACTGTCAAATGAGCACATCATAGTCTGTGTCAAATTATATCATAGAAATATAGAACTATTAATTGGTGGCTGCTTATAATAAGATAAAATTAACTATCCAACTAAGCAGATTGGTTGAGCTTCTCACAATATGTTTACCTAAAAGTTGGTTATCCAAATGCAACTACTTGACTTTCCTCCACAGTCCACACTAACTCTTGCTAACTATAAATTCATGTTTTATGGTTCTCAGTTCTTATGAATTACAAAGACTAAATAATCTCTCCCCCTTTTGATCAACTTCAAATTACCCCTTGTTTCATTCATATACTTAAGCTCTATCAAAATGGGTTCAAAAGGGATTGAATTGACTGCAGTTATAATCCTTATAATGATGGTTTGTAAGGGAGCAAATGCTCAATCAGGATGCACAAGTGTTCTAATGAACTTATCCCCATGCCTGAACTATGTTACAGGAAATTCCTCAACTCCCTCATCTTCCTGCTGCTCACAGCTGAGCTCTGTAGTTCAGTCACAACCACAATGTCTTTGTACACTCGTCAATGGCGGTGGCTCGTCTTTGGGCATCACCATTAATCAAACCCTTGCTCTATCACTCCCTGGAGCCTGCAATGTCCAAACACCACCAGTTAGCCGCTGCAATGGTATCATAATTAGTTCCAATGTACTAACTTGAATTTGCAGTATTAATTTTGTCATGTTCTAAGTTTTGTTTTATATCTTTGATCAGCTGCTAATGGGCCTTCAGCAATGCCAGTGAGTCCCCCAACAGATTCTTCAGATGATACTCCTACTGCAGAGAGTCCATCAACACCAGCCTTTCCAACAGGTAAGAATTCAGAATACAGCTGATTGAGTTTATGTCTTCCTTTTGCAATTTAATGAATGAATGAATGGTTGGATGCAGGCACTGGGTCCAAGACTGTTCCAGCAGCATCAGATGCAATCATAACAGGAGTTAAATTCCATCTCACATTCTTTGTTAGCTGTGTTGCTTCATATGCCATCAGATTCTGACTAGCATAATGTATGAGTTTTCAAATTCCTGTTCTTATACCTTTTCAAGTAGATTCTATTTATATGCAACATAATGACTTGTAAAACCTCATTATTTATTAAATATAAATTTATTTCTGCAAGCGCTGCTTCTCTTTGCCTTGGATTTTTTCTTTCTATGTGTAGTTGTTCAAGCAAGCTTGAGGACAGAAGTGCGTCTTTTGTTATAGTGCGTCATTTGTTATACCATCTCTTAGGTTGTCAACAATCCCACACCGGAAGGAGGTATATTGAGGACGAATATTTGAATTATAAAATCCAAATTCTGCCCAGACACAAATCATACCTTTCTCGGCCTTTTGGCTAAGATCAAGTGTAGTATCTGTTCTTATCAGTTTAATATCTGATACGTGGGTCAATGGCTCACATGATATTAAATTAATTTTTTATGGGGGAGGGCTCTAACAGTGGCTTGCCATTGGGGGTCTTCGTGAGTCGCTTGTGCGTTGCACTGCTGCACTGGCCTGGCTCACCCCACCAATACTAGATAAAGATTGGTTGTGTGATGTACTCTTATTTGTATGGTGATCTAATCATGTACAATAAATTACTAAATGAATATCAATGTCCTCTGTGAACTTTGTGTGGTGATTTAATTGTGTTAAATTAACAATCCGTATTCAACCAAAACCCCATAGGTGGCAGCGAGACTCAAAATTTATTTTCGAAAATTTAGTAAGCTAAAAAAAAATTGTGATATTGTCATCATACCCTTCGATTTTTTTCACTGCATTTTAATCAAAACTTGAACTCTCCTTTCTCAGAAGTTTTATGATTCTTTTTCATCATTTTCACAAATATACTTTCAGTGACATTTCAATTAAATCTCCAAAAGAAGATGAAGTCCTTAGAATTAAATTAAACTATATTTAAGCCCTTGTTTGGATCATGGTATATTATGATCCAAACTTTAAAAATCTTGTGGTTGCATTTGGTTCTTTCGTAATTCTAAAAATTATAGAAATAGAATCATGGATTTGACGGTTTTCTATGCTTTTTCTCCAATTAAAATAAATTTATAAAAAAATCATATCATTTCATACCATCTAAATACAAATAAGAATTTTTTAAAAATCATATAATATTATACGACATCATACCATACCTAATGATCGTAAATCCAAATTAGAAAATGGTTATTTAAAATATTTTGGATCTTTTCTTATGATTTTATCAAAACTAACCAGTCAGTATTTCCATAAAAAGCCCTAAATTTTTTTTAAGAGGGGTCTTCACGCATTTCGGTTGCACTAATACATTGGCCTGACTCACCCCACCAATTTAAGTGTAGCATTTAATTAGTTGATGTCATTAAATTATTGTTTCAAAATTGAATTTTAATTTAACTTTTCTCGCAATCTACGTATTCTCATTATGTTTATGAAACAAAATCATAAACATTAAATTATTAAAATTAAGGATTTCAAGTTAATTTTCGTCCATCCTTTGGGTTGCCTTGCCTTGTTATATTGTATTTTTACTGATCTGGATAAAATCACATTTAAATTAGTAATAATTTTTAACAATGTTTTGCATGTACCCAAATGCAATTTGGAATGGGGTTTTTTTATTGGAGCCTTATTTTTTATGGATCATAATGTGGTTAATCAATTACCATGCAACGATGAACGTAAATAAAAATTTTGCCTTAACTTTCTGTTAGAGAAGTTTTTTTTTAACTTGACTAATTTCCCAGTTTTGCAATATGACGTGTTCGCAAGAGGCAGCACTCTTCATGAGCTGATGGTTGCAGTCAATGTTAGTGGGATGATGGGCTAAGCTCGATTGATCACAATAAATTTAACTGAAAGATTAAGTCCACGTCAGAAACCAGGTATTTAGAGATTTAAAAAAAACACTAATTTATTTTCACTTTTACATATAAATTTCTTTTTTATGCTTTTACATAATATACATTTTGTTTCTTTTGTGTTAAAAAGTTTTCATATTTTTATTTTTATATATTTTTTTAATATACATAATATGATATAAATCGTCTTATATCAGATATAAGGCATTCGAATAGTGGTTTTTCGGGTATTTCAAAAATAATTACAAAAAATAATGAAAAATAAGTTGTATAAAGGTCTTGTATCGCTCTTATATCAAGTATAAAAGGCTTTATCCCATGTATAAGATCTTCATGAAAAAGGTTAGAAAAAACTGATTTAAAAGGTCTTATACCATGTATAAAAAAAATAAAAACAAAATTATTATTAAAGAAAATAAATAATAAAAGGTTATTTGTAAAAGCATAAAAAAAACAAAAAGCAAATGGTGTGAAAATAATATCCACAATAAAGAAGATGCAATCTGTTGTTAATTTTTCGTTCGACATTACGTGAATGAGTAGAAGATTAAGATCAGTTGAAAGTAATCGACGGAATCCAAATTTGACTAGAAAAGGTACCCACCCAAACATCAAAAGAAGACGGCATTTGCAAGTTTCTTTATAGTATACCAAATTGGGTCATAAAAGAAAGTTGCTCGTCAATTCTGCAATTACACGTTCTTCGGCGTACGTATCAAACAAACATTAAAGTCGCCAAAATCCAAATTTTGATTGTGTACAGTGGATGTGTTTCATCCGTTTAGTTAAGAAATTGATTTCAGACCAAACACTGTAAGAATCTCTGGTGGTTCTTAGCTGTTGCAATAAAAATGACGAAACATGGCGATTAAAAATGTGAACAAAAGTCAATAGGAAGAGGAATTAAGTGGAATTGAAGCACGTGCTGGGAACGTGTCGTCGACCAGTGAATTAACAAAATTACCATTGACAGAAGAGAAGAGTGCAATAGAATCCATTTTCAGACATGGGAGAATATCCCAATGCAATTTAGTGTTATTCTGTTTTTAGGGTAACCTAGAAAAGATTATACTAATTTCCATTTTTATTGTAAAAGCTTTCTCCTTGATAGTTTGCCCTTTCCCTCAGCTCTCAGCAGTTTCGAACTTTTGTTACCTCTTCAAATCCATCTGCCAATTCCTAATTCGTTCCAGGTGAACCCAAGATTTTCACTTGTTTGTATTCACTTTTTACTAATTGCTTCCAATTTTCATCTTTTTTCCTGTAATTGTTTCGTACCCGTTATTTAGCTCGATTTTGAGTGGGGTTTGCGGTTCAAGTTGGGGAACTGTGTATTTTTTTTCCAACTCGGTGTTTGTGTGTTTGTCCATGGGGTTTGAGTCTGGGTGTTTTGATGTTTTGTGTTTCGATTGGAAATGTTAATTAATTGACATTGCTTTTCTTTTGAATTATTTGATTTGCGTCCGGATATTTCTAGGAAAGTTTTCGGTCAATTTTATTAGTTTGTGTTCTGGGTGTTAAAAGCTCGGCTCGAAAGCTCGACAAACATGTTCGTTTTAATTTTTTACATAATATATAATATTATTAATGAGACTATTGATTTAATTTATGACTTTATGCAATCAAATGTTTATTCAATCATGTTTTTCTATTCATTTTGTTATTATTTTTTTAGTTATACATTTGAATTTTTTATTTAGTGAAAATGTAAAATTTGAAAAATCCGTCAGATTTCGGCTCGGCTCGGCTCGGCTCGTTAACACCCCTACTCTCTGCTCTTGGTCGAGCTCCTTCATCTCACACTCCCTCGTTCTCTCTTTTCTCCGGCGCCGTTGGTCACCTCCACCTCTGACTCACTCTTCACCGGCGCATTCTTCTCCTCCAACCCTGACTCTCATCTTCTCTGGCGCATTCCTCTCCTCCATTTTTGCATCTCGTCTTGGTCGGCGCATTCGTCGAAGGCGAGCGGCGGCTGCCCACCCTCCTGGCCGGAGTGTCAACCCTTAATATCCCCATGGTACCCGGCGGCATATTGCATAATTTATAGTTCATCGAAATCCCTAATATATATAAGAAAGGCTTCTT
>CAOJBI010959430.1:0-11105 GCA_948277035.1 Euphorbia corollata | reverse complement strand
ATTTACAAGAAATTCTCCACTGATATAACATATTTTAGTGGCGGGTTTCAAATTTTCGCTACTGATTTTGTAATGTGATTTTATATTTCCCCACAAAATGTTTTACATATTATGACGAAATTTTTGAATGACCGCCACTGGGATATTTACTTCTGCGGCAAAATAGCAGTTCGCCACTAAAAAGAGATATTTATGGCGGAATTGGTGTTTGCCATCAAATTTACTACTTTTAGTGACAAATCTTAAATTCCAAACAAAATCAACAACTTTATGTAATAAGATTGAATTTGTTGAATTATATGGTCGCCGCACTTTATTTGATTGCTATTTTATTCATTCTTTTCTCATGAAATATCACCTATGAAACTAAACATTAATTATGTTGCTTTTTCATTACCATTTCACCAAATTGCAAATCGTTTATCCAGCTACACCTAATTAATCAAAGTGATCATGATTATTTTGTTCAAATAAAGTAACTATGTAAAATTTCAGAAAAAATACTTTAAGTAAAAAAGTTGAAGCGAACAGTATAAATAATGCTAGTATTATTTTTTTTTTCTAGCAACAAAGAAGTTGTTACATCATGTATTTGCCACCAATTTAATATAAATTTTTCAAAAATTACTTACGGTTGCAACAATATAACTGTTTTTTCATGAAACAACTATACATCTGTTAAATACGATTTTTGGTACAAAATATTATTATTTTTTCCATAAAATATAAACCTAACATTGCTTTTAGTGATTTATGGTACATCCTACTAATTTTATGCTAAAATACTTTAACAAATGAAACTAATTATTATAATTAATAAAATGGAAAAGTTAGGAATTTTTATAGAAAAGATTGTTTTAAGTTTCTATACTAGTAAAGGATAGGGTCCTCAAAGGTGTCTTATATGGAAACCTATCCATTCGCATCCTTATCACTGTTAAGTTAGAAATACCCTTAATGAATTTTTTTGTATTAAAAGAATACCTTCATTCAGTTTACATGTATATTTTAACATATATATTAATATATATAGGATGACAATACTTAGTGGGTTGTTATCATTTCTCTTAGGCGCTGATTGAAAGGAAGCTTGTAAAAATCATAAAGGATAGGAAATGAAATGATAGAAAGCATAAAGGATGACATTTGATAAAAACATAAAGGATAGTGAAAAAAATTTATTTGGGAAGAAGTGATGGTTTTTCAAAGTAAAGTAAACGTAAAATTACTTGTTATAAATAAAAACATTTATAGATAACATTAAAAACATAAGGCTAAATGTGTGTAATCTTAGCTGATCTTGTCCTCAAATCTCACCAAATTACTGGGATTGAATTTGGGTAAAATGGTCGGAAACCGAAGGAGCTTGTTCCGTCCAATCAAACCCTATGACTTTCTTCGTCACAAGCAAGGGAAATGACTTCCCCCTCCCTTACTATTCCTTTAAATCATCAAAATTCACAAAAAATTTATTACATATAATTGTAAAATATATTAATCATGGTTAAAACCCAATTAGTAAATAATTAATCTAGATAATTACAGAAAGAGGAAGTACCCTGGAAATGAACTATGAGTTGTAAGCCTTAAACCACTTGGTGGGTGACACATCAGAAAGGACCTTAGTGGACCCTTTTTTTTTTGTACACGTATGAGAAATTGTGCCAACAAGTAGAGCTACTTTGTACATTGAGAAAGTTTACCTTCAACTACAAAATTACCTATTTCTGGAATACTATAACAGGGAATTAGGGCTAGCAAGCTTTTTGGATATTCCAATGTATTTTGTAGGACCAACTGGAAAGTAAGTAGAATTATATCAATTATTTGATATATTTTAATAATTAATCAATAGTTTGTATATTTTGGACATTTGTTATTAACTTAGCTGAAAGTTACAAGTTACAGCTATTACTATAATTATTAGTGATATTAATTATTATAATTATGAGTGAAATATAATTGCATTGACATTGACATCATCCACCCCCTATATAAATAATGCTCTTCTAAGCTTCATCGATCACACAACATTTGCAATAGAGAGTTTCTTCTCTACTCAAGAAACACAATTCCCTCTTCTCAATTAATTATCAAAAAATGGTTTTCCATTTGACTTGGGAATTGGCTGTTGGTGTTTTAGGTACTTACTAATTAATCATCATGATTATGATTCAATTATTAGTCAATGTTGTTCTTTTATTATATGCTTAAGTACTTATGTTCTCTATGTTTGTGTAGCAAATGTAATCTCTGCTATGGTGTGCCTTTCTCCATTGCCAACTTTCTACCAAATTTGTAAGAAGAAAACAAGTGAAGGCTACCAATCAATTCCATATGTTATAGCACTTTTCAGTGCTATGTTGTGGTTATTTTATGCTTTCTTTGATCAAAATTCTACCCTTTTGATCACAATCAATTCCTTCACCTTCTTCATGGAAATTGGCTACATTACTGTTCACCTTCTTTATGCTAATAAGAAGGATAGGGTACGTATAGTTTTTTACACTAAACAAAAGCTACCTACACCATTCCTATACTTTATATCCCCTTTTCTCTTTTCCTTTATTATAGTGCTTCAATGTCAACTTTTTTTTTTTTTGTTTGCAGATTCAAACTGCTAAACTTGTCTTCTTCTTCAACATTTTCGCATTCGGTATGATCTGTATTTTCACTCTCTTGTTGACGAATGGCCGGAAAAGAGTCGATGTTCTCGGTTGGATTTGTATGATTTTTGCTCTTTCAGTTTTCGTTGCTCCTCTTGGTATCATGGTAAGACACACTATTTAGTAAAATCCACGCATCATTTAAGTATCAAAATAATTGAAGGGTTTATTATGTTTTAGCTGATTTTTTTTCCCAATTATCGCAGAGAAAAGTGATTAAAACAAAGAGTGTGGAATTCATGCCTATCTCTTTATCAGCCTTCCTCACTTTAAGTGCAGTCATGTGGTTCTTCTTCGGATTTCTGAAGAAAGATATTTATATTTATGTAAGTTTAACCATGCAATTTTTAAATACTTATGTACATAATTATTTTGCACTTTTTCCTTTAATAATTTTGTAATCATACCTTTTTTTTCAAAATATAGATTCCAAACGTACTTGGATTTGTATTCGGAATTGGCCAAATGATACTTTACATGATCTATAGAACCCCAACAAAAAAGTTCGTGGAGAAACCGAAAATTCAAGAATTGCCAGAACATATAATAGATGTGACAAAGCTCAGTGTAGCTATATGTTCGGAGTTGAACACAGTTGCTTCGAAGCTTAAAGATAAAGAAATAGGGACTCATCAAGTCAAGGAAGAGAACAAAATAACAACTCAAGGAATGGAAGTAGTGACCAACAATGTTTAACAAGATATATACTTGATTTTGTTATTCAATTTTCTTCTAAATGTGCATGTAAAACTGTATAAGTTGTATGTGCCTTGGTGTACTCTAATTTGCATGTCGGTATTTAATTAATCCTTTTCCAATGTCTATCCTTAATTATAATTAACATCAATGTTCATAAAATATCAGTTTGTTTCAAAATTCTCTAGCCTAATTTTTATCTTCGTAATTTATTAATTGATACTATTTTTATTACTAGCGATAGGATTGATACAGACTATTTTTTTTTTTTTTTGAAAAGCAAAAAAAATAGTCTGTATTTAAGTCCCCAATTTTTGGTGAGTCACGCTAATATATGTTGAGAGTTACAAATTCGTAACTGAAACCTCCCTAATAGAACAAAAGGGTGAACTATAGTTTATTAACTATGTTAATCATTTGTGTGTAATTTATTAATATTATCTTTCACTTTAGGTGTAACTAAATCCCACAAAAGTAAGTATGAAAAGATATTAAATCTTGACGTTTTGTATTTCATGTTTTAAAGACTAACAATATTAATAATATATTTTGGAAAATTTTAAACGTTCACTCAATTGACAATGATCAAATTTGAATTGTTTTTGTTTAATATAAATAAAAGTGAAATCCTCAAGGCCCGGGAAAAGTTAGTCCGAAAATATCTTTAAGCAATTAATAATCCTCTATAATGGAGGTGAATAAAAAGCATGGAACTTAGTGCTAATCAGTAATTAGCCAACGTGCATCAGTTACATTCTTTGTAGTGCGGTTCATTTTAAGTTTTTACTTTATGCTATAGGTTCCCTTTATAATTGAGATCTTTTGAATTTTAAATATAAAAAAATTGACGAGCGCTTTTAGAGGATATTCATTTTGTTAATTTTCTTAATTCTTATAAGATACATTAAAATTATAAATTTAAATGTGCTCAAAATGAATATTGCATATCATTTTCAGAAGATCTACTGAGTTTGTATATAAACAGGGTCTCGAAGATCTTAACTTGAATGACGCGTTTTAAAATCGTGAGGATAGCAATAAACGGCGTCAAAGCAGACAATATTATTCAACCTGTTTATAACATGAATCAGCATGATCGTGACTGAGCTTATATATAAACAGGATCCTGAAAACCTTAATTTGAACGACGTGTTTGAAAACCGTGAGATTGGTCATAAATGAGACAATATCATTCAAACTATTTATACCAAATGTAAATTATACTAAAATAAAATATTATAAAAGAAGAACAAAAGGCATATTTAAAAAAATGAAAAACATAAAATATTAGTTAAATTTACATAAAAAACAATATTTTCTTGAGTATACAAAAAACTATTGTAAATTTTTATAGAATCAGTGTTATGAAAAACGATTTATTCCAGTATTTAAGATTCTAAATATAAAATAATATAAAATAAATTTGGGTAAACTTCAAAAATATACTTTGTGATTTGATCGTTTTGCAAAAAGGTCCTTGTGGAATTTTTATTTTCAAATAGGTGCTTATGGTTTCAAAAGTTGGCAAGAAGATGACAAAAAATATATTTTCATTAAAAATAATAATGTTAAGTAAAGTATTTCAATCAATTCAACAATTCTATAATTTAACCATATTATATAAGAATTATATATTAAATTTT
Source organism: Euphorbia corollata (assembly GCA_948277035.1). Taxonomy (NCBI): domain Eukaryota; kingdom Viridiplantae; phylum Streptophyta; class Magnoliopsida; order Malpighiales; family Euphorbiaceae; genus Euphorbia; species Euphorbia corollata. Next base: position 6,100 of record CAOJBI010959430.1, on the reverse strand, counting down.
GATTAATTTTCAGAAATCCTACGTTTTATTATGATTTTTTTAACGTCTTAAATTAAAAAAATAGTTATACTTTTCAAAAAATTCTAAAATTTATTACTAAAATATATTATATTTTTATTAACTAAGTTGTAAAATTTCAGTTCAAAATGGACAATATTACTCATTTTTTTACGTAATTAAAAATTGAAAATTCTCTTTTTGCCAACTTTTGAAACCACAAGCACCCCTTTGAAAAAAAATTTTACAATGACCTTTTTGCAAAACCGCCAAATCATAAAACATGTTTTTGAAGTTTACCCGATAAATTTTGTACTTTTACAAAAAGTGTTGACACGTTGCCTTGTTCCCTATTTGAAATCAGACACCCTCCTCGTGTAAAATTTGAGGGCAAACTATATATATATATATATATATGGTTTAAATTTTTTTATTTTATAAAAAATGGTTTGTAGTTTCAGAATAACGGTGTTATATTAAATATTTAAAACAATTCAACATTCTAATAATTTAATTTATTATTTTAGAATTATACGTCATTGTTTGAGTAATTTTCAGATTTTTTATTTTTATGATATTTAAAGTTTTTTATCATAATTTAATTAAAAACAATATTTGCACTATCCAAAAAATTACAAAATTTATTAATGTGTATATTTTTGTCAGTCATCCCGTAAAAATTCCGGTAAAAACGAACAATATTACAAATTTTTGTGATATAATTTAATATTTAGAATCCTTTATTTGCAATTTTTTTGAACCATATAGACTCCCTTTTGCAAATTAAGATTCCTCAGAGCTGTTTTGAAAATGAGTGAAATCACATGGTACTTTTCTAAAATTTACTAAAATTATAATAGTGACTAGGTCCTGAAGACCGCTTTCCCGCATGAATAGCATGAATCTCATAAAACTATTTTATATTATTATTTTGTATTATTTTAATAGTTTATGGGACATATGTCATTTATGCGGGAAAAAGTTCTCAAAACCCGGTCTTTGTTATAATTTTCTGCCGCCTCATGACACAGCATGAATGCTGATATTTAACCATTTTCTTAAAAAATAATACCGTCTATCCCCCTTTTTAAAACATAATCTTTTAGATGGGTAGATCGATCATGAACATTATGATATAATTTCTACGAACCATTAAGTTAATGGGTTTTATTTTTTACCGTCAAAGATTTTGCAAATAATTTTATTATATTTTACTGATGTATTCTCGAGCGTTAATGTGACGCAGATTATGATTAATTCACTGGTAATAAGGGATAAAGTTATGTAACCTTTGTTTTTAATAAAATTGTCATAATACTTATCTATGTGTTAAGTTCCGATGAAACAATAAAATTCACAAGTACACACATGTAAATACATGTCTATATTGTGTTTTTTAGCCTATTGTCCAAAAATTTAAAACATCATATAGATTTTTAAAATTAATTTCTTTTACCTACCGTTAGAGTAGTTAATAGGTCTTATTAAATTGGGGAATGCATTCCTCTTATACATGTCCATTAAATTTTTGGTGAAAAAATTTCCCGCACGTCCATACCAACTAAAGATTTAGGATAAATTTTTCATATTCATTCTTCATTAGGATTCCCCGTTACCTATTAGGTATTCCCCATAATCCATGCATTAAGAAAAAAGAATATGCTATATTTTAAAATATTTCAAATAATAAAAGTAATTTTTGTAGTACAACATTAAACTAAATAATTGATTCAAGTTAATAATTGCAAAACTTGTCAAAGTTCATAATTTTCATGTCCAAAAAAGAAAGATATGACAAACCAAATTAGTAGGATGACCAATGATTAATCCTTAACTCTTTCAAATATCCTTTCACTCAAACAAATATCATTTTCTATAAATTATATAATTTACTAATGAATGTCAAATTGTTATAAAAAATGTTGTTTAAACTTCGTATTTCATGTTCATAAGCTCACCAATAACATCACGTATAAATATTGATATAACATATTACAATTAATTTCAAATTTGTGGGGTTTATTCGGGGATAATGAAAAATTATCGAGATCGGTTTCGGAGATTTTCGGATATGGATTTACATTCCCGATATCATATTCATTAAGGTTTCAGGAATAAAAGAAATTCATTATATCCGTACTCATGAGAATTTTCATTGGAGATTATCCGTCCTTATTGGGCAAATGCCAATCGGATTTGGGGAATCCCCATGTAAGGACCTGGTCCTAAAAAGGGTGACGTCAGGGTGGGAAGACCTTATCAAAGAGCGGAAATGAAGGATATTGACAGGGACAATAATGAATTGAATCTACATTTGAAAGAAATGGTTTCGAGATTGTGATAGTATGAGACAACACAATCGATAACGATTGAGGATTTTGACTCTAAACTGGTATGATACAGTTTAGTTAAGAAAAACTTAAGAGAGTTGATACCTGCTACTTATACTAGCAAGATGCAATTTCTTTTCAGGAACATATCCAAGATAACTCGAAAGTTGAGCGTATTTGGCTTGGAGTGATATTGAGATGAGTGACCTCATGGAAGCAGCTCCCAGGAAATAAGCGAGTGAGGACAAAGCTTGCTTACTTGAAAGACTCGTGTTGATTTGCGGGTCCAGTTAGTCAAACTCGGGGATTACAATTCACAAATAGATTGGATTTCAATCAGCCTTTAAATAAGATACTTGTTGATCTTTCACAATACACACCTCAAATTTATCTCTATTTTACAAGATCGCTTGAGTTCTATAATACTAATTGTGTATGCAAGCATTCTTTGAATAAACTTTTAAAACTGTAAAGGGGGTAAAATCTCAAGATCAAATTGCTATTAGTTAAACAATAAACAACAAATGATAGCGGAAAGGTACATTAATATAAAATAAACTATAATAATGAGAATGCACCGTTCTTTGTCCAATTAATGATAAGACTTATTTAATCCACCAATTTTTTTTTAAAAAAAATTTGCCTGCACTTACATTAAATGGAAAGAAAAATCCTCAACCCACCCCGGATGTGATTCAAATTTGGGACCTTTAAGGTCCACAGCTTCCGTCTTAACCATTAGATCAAGACTTCAATCACATTTAATCCACCAATGAAAACAATCATATTTAGAGTAACATATAATCTCAACATACATGCTTCTTGCTTTCAATTTCCTTTCCATTGTTTTACTTTATACATCGTATATTTTATTTCTCTTGTGTCAGTTTTTACATAATTATTATTCTTTAATTTCATTTATAAAAACTGAAATTTCATTTATAAACAAATGAAAGTTAATTAGCGTAACGATTACCTGTTAACCAATAAAAAATTAATAGTCACAATAAATAACTACTCTAATGCTTATTCAAATGTCATCTTTTAATTCAATCGGTTAATTAATAATTGGATTTAGTATAATTAATACATCCATTGTAGTGTATAGAGATTACCAGCAATCAATTCATGACTCCTTCAAAAACTCTTTTCATTCAAATAAAAAAAATTTAATCATTTAACTTTATAAAAATTTAATATCCATAAGGTTTTACAACCATCAAACAAAGTCATATATAATAATAAACCGGACCTATAATACACACAGGCCACACAAATAATGTCAAATAATCTTCCATTCCTATGATTGCAGATCTTCGAAATCGCTAGTTGGTGTTAAGAAAATATAGTTTGGAATGTTTATCTTTTGTTTTCAGGTTAAGTCTTGTTTAAACAATAACATATTATCTAAATATATGTTTGTCTCGCAACAAAAGCATGTTTAGTGTGTTTGTGCTTTGTAATGTTTTATATACAATCTTTTGACCTCTAGTACATTGCTATTAGTACTTTCAATTTTTTTTATCCATAAATCATGCTATAGAGTTGTTAGCTGATACCTAGTTCTTCGACAGATAAAGGAACTATGTTCACCTATTATTAGAACTGTTATTATTTCTAGTTTGATATAATAAAATGAATATATTATTAAAAAGAATAGTTCAGCTCGTAGAGATTTTTAAAGAAAAATTATGTGAGTTATTCTTTGTAAACACAAATTAGGAAAGGAAGCCATTAAACATGTTTATGAGTTGGATTGGGTAGAGTTGAGCTCGAGCCGGGCCTAACATATCGAAATTTGTTTAAAAATGTACATCTCAAACTCATTGCAGTCCTATCTAAAACTTTTTCGGGTTCGGGTTGGGTTTCAGGCTTATTTCACTAGACACTCTATCCAATCATTACGTTTTGATATATTGGCACCATACTATAAAAAATTTCAAAAAAATACGGGATATTGAGTTCAAACTCCAATAACTTATTTCTCAAAAAGAGAAACTCTCTTCCTTTTTAAAAATATGTCTTTAATTGGCATTTAAAAATTTTCAAAAGTTTTAGTCGTTTATAAGTTTCAATACATTTACTTACGATACATTTTCTCTCTACCCTTGTTTAATGCATTATTATAAAGGTAAAAAATGTTAGAATATATTCCAATTAAAATATTTGATTTTGAAATCTATTAGATTAATGTATAATATTTGTATTTGTTTTTTTCCTTTAAATTTTTCCTATAAATAGATGTAGTATTTTTATTTTCATATTCTCTTTATCTTATTTTTTTTTATTATTGTGTTGAGTTAAAGGTTATGATAATTTTTTAAAGATGAATTGTCTTACGGGTGTATAAATACTTTTTAAAGGTTTATTAATATAATTTTGATACTGACAAACTTTCTTAAGATGACAGATAGTTAAAAAGAGAGTTTTAACACTAACTGAGTTCATATTTATTATTTTGATTTTTTAAAATGAATTTGTTTTTATTGAATAATCATACTTCACCTTTTATATATAACCACTCTGTTTGAAATTTGATCCAAAATTTATAAAACATGAAGTGATGATAACTTTATCAAAGTAAACCGACAATAGAATTCACCTTATATAGTAAAACAGTTTTCTAACTTATAATATTTACATATATGAATAAATAATTAAAAAATATTACATTATATATAAATTTATATTAGGCTTGGTCTTCATTAAGATTTGAGAATTTTATCATAACTCATCTCACGAATTTTGCAGGTTTTAAAATGTTTGGCTCTAACCGAATAAAATTCAAAAAATCATTTCTCGAATAGGGCACTGACTCCGACGAACAGGTACAGAAGCCACTAATTTATCTTCCTCTTATCTCGGTTAGGGTTAATGACGTCACTTAGCATCTTTCTTTTAGAAATCATTAAAAAGTTAAATCACTAACTAACTGATTACGTCATTCTGATAACTTCGCATTATCATATCATTGAGACTAATGATTAGACTTTAAATCATATACATATATCTCTTTTCATTCTCATTATATTTCCTGCCCAAACACGTACTACCATTTTTGGTTCAACAATTGTCTATGATTAATTTTATTTATCATATTTCATCAAAAAAAAAAAAAATTTATTTATCATATTAACAACAACGTTACCAAATACTAATAAAAAACAGATATGGTTTATATTAAGGATAATAATTATTTAAATTTAAAAAACGATATATTTATAAATTTCCGTCAATTTCAATTTTTATTTCAATTTTAATTGTCTGTTAAGTTCATAGATTAAATCTTAACAATTAAAATTGGACTGATTGTGAAGATTGATTAAAATTTATAAATTTATCAATATTCAAATTTTGAAAATCAATTTTTTATATTCAAACATTAAAAACAGTTGTTCATGCGATTTTACCTAACTTTTTATAAAAATTATATAAAAAATATTTTCGTATCTAAATCTATAGGTCATCGGATACCATATTTAAGAATTAGTTAGTGATGGTTATACAAGTAAAATGACTAATAAATTAACTTTTACAATCAATTGAATCTATTTTTTTTATCTCCATCGATATATGTATACATATATTAAATTAAAATTTTTCTCTATTTTAACTTCTTTCCACCAATGCCCTATTCCAAAATGCAAATCTGCATCTGTTGAAATAGTCGTCGGCTCACTAATTTACTAAAGATATATAATTAATTATTTGTTAGTGTTCCGTGATAGGAATGTCAAAGCTATGATATTACAAAAGTGAAAGATGAGTAGTTA
>CAOJBI010958225.1:0-12229 GCA_948277035.1 Euphorbia corollata | reverse complement strand
GTTAAATGGAAACACAGAGAAGTTCAGGACCAAAAAGGGGTTTATTGATAAAACTGAGGAGTTGATGACATCTCACCAGGATTTGCTTTGCGCACCTGCTAAATCCTTGGTCTTGTACTCTTGTTTGGTTGCCGCAGCTTTCAGAAAGCGTGAAACTCTCCATCAACAAACCTTTTCTTTACGCTCCGCTTGGAAGCACGGTATTAAAAAATTGTAAAGGAAATGAATGTAAAGGAAAAGAAAGTAAGAGATGAAATTTTAAAGGAAGGAAGATAATTTTTAAATTATGATGTTTGGGAAGAAATGATGGAATTTAAAGGGAACTTATCTATTAAATTACGTATATGACTTTTAAACTTAAAAAGAATTAAGTAGAGATTATAAATAAAAATAATCAAGAAGGTTAAATTTTGAGAAAAGATGGCTTCTCCTCGTATTCCATCAATTTGGTGGAATCATGTATGGGGTATTGAAACGTAATCAAGGAGAAGTTGCTTCCTTTCATTCCATTTAGTCCTTGTTTGGTTGGTGATTTTTTCCATAGTATGGTATGATTCTAAATTAAATTCACTCGTTTGGTTGTATGATTTTTTTCATAATATAGTTCTCTCATGATTTTTTTACGATTCCAATATTTGGTGATCGTCCATAATTCCCCTTTAAATTAAACTAAAATTAAAAAATAATCGTACTATACCAAAAATTTTCAAAACAACGCACCATATTATACCATGCCATACTTGAATCAACCCTAGATTAATCAGAATTCTTCGTCCGTTTGGATCCTGTCTCCCAAGCAAAGCCTTAGGTTCGTCTCTTTCTCTCATCTCCGTATTCTTTAGGGTTTCAGTTATTTGGATTTGATCGATGATTCCTTGATTGAGTAACCAATTACTTTGGAGTTGTTAAGAATTTGTTGGCTCTCTTCTTCTTCTTCTTCTTCTTTTCCCTTTCTAATTACGGTACATCTCAATACGTTGCTTGCTCTTTGGCAGTGGAAGATTCTGAAATTTTGTGATTAATTATATGTTTGTTTGCTTCTTAGCTGTTCCTTTTGTTGTTAATTAATTGTTTGCAATCTACATGGCTTATTGGTGATATAGTATCGGATAGGGTAGCGAAAGACCTAGCGCAGGCTGCAGGAATAAACCATGGCTGTAGCATCTCCTGGACGTCTAAACCTAAATGAATCATCCTCTTGGGGATCCAGAAGTGTTGATTGTTTCGAGAAATTAGAGCAGATTGGCGAGGGCACCTATGGGTAAATTTATATGCTCACTTTTTTACTGCTAAAATTTTTTTTTTGTTCCTTTATTTGTGACTGTATTCGACACTGGTATTATGTATAATGTTGGCCAAAGTATTGCGATAGAACCTGTTGTTTTTAAAACATAAAACTTCAATATCTTAACGCATACAAGAAAATTGTTTGAGTTCCATTGTTCATTTAAGACTCATTTACCACTGTCTTGTAAGAAATTTAACGACCAAAGAAACTTGCTGGTAAAGTGATAGCTTTTGATATGGTCAAATGATTCTTGGATTTAGCATTCAATTCAGTGAGTGATGATTTAAAGTGAAGTTGTTTTTGGTTGAATGCATGAAAGATGTTGTAGTCCTGGGCGTATGGAACAGCATGCTTGCCATATTTAAATAGCAGAATAGTTGTCTGGGATAGTTTGAAAACAATACGTTGAGCAACAAATTTTTGGCCTAATTAAATGGAGTTAGAGTGGGCATTAAATAGTCATTGCTATATACTATCAAGATTGTTTATTAACTCACCTCCTGAGAGAATATCATATAACAAATGGAGGAAGGTAGAAAGGAGAAAGAAAAAAGTAGTCTTTACATGTTTGAGACTACCTGTTGAAGATTGAATATATCCATAATCCATCAAAATTCACCGTCTCTTTTGCTGCATTTACTCAGCAATATGATATTGTCCAGTTCCGAAGATAATTAATTATTCATACCTGTACTTTTTTTCCTTTTCTTGCAGACAAGTTTACATGGCGAAGGAAATAAAGACCAATGAAATAGTTGCCTTGAAGAAAATAAGAATGGATAATGAAAGGGAGGGGGTATTTTCTATCATATGACTTGCCTCAATCGTCCATTATTTTTATGTTCCATGCACTATTATGAAGTTTCCTGAGGGTTGACCATGATTATCAGTTTTGTTTTTATTCATCTAGAAAGTAATGTGCAATTTATAATGAAAAGAATTCTTCTATTTTCTGCAGTTCCCTATAACAGCAATACGTGAAATCAAAATTCTAAAGAAATTACATCATGAAAATGTAATCAAGTTGAAAGAGATTGTCACGTCTCCAGGTAATGATGTGAAATTGTTGTAACATTGTTCACTTGTAGCACTCCACTTTGATTTAGTGTTTATTCACTGAAAAAAATTTGTTGACTGCGAATAGTTGAACTTCCCTAAATATGTTCTGTAGGTCCTGAAAAGGATGAGCAGGGAAGAACAGGCAAGTTCTCAGAATCTCTGTTTCTCATATGCCTTTCTTGACTATTTTCAGTGTGCATATTCATGTCCTCATCGTCCCTTGTACACATGCCTTTGTGTACACATGCATTTGCACGTGCTCCTAGTTCCTCTTTGAGTTGTGTCTTAATATGTTATTGTAAATGTCTTGTTTGAGCTTTTGAGGGTAATTTAAATTTCTCCTGATTGTGGGGCGTGGGATTGCAGATGGTAACAAGTACAAAGGCGGAATATACATGGTCTTTGAGTACATGGACCATGATTTGACAGGTCTTGCTGATCGTCCTGGGATGAGATTTTCAGTTCCTCAAATTAAGGTGTTATGAACCGACAATATCAGTGAGTTTGACATTGGAAATATTTTGTCTATATGTTTTGACTCTTGCTTCTCTTTCTTGAAGTGCTATATGAGGCAGCTTTTGACTGGTCTCCATTATTGTCATGTTAACCAAGTACTTCATCGTGATATCAAAGGTAATAAACAAGTGAAATTTCTATTGATTATAGTTGCTCAATGTCTAAGATATTGAGTTGATACTTTTTTGTGTGGCAGGTTCTAATCTTCTGATAGACAATGAGGGTAACCTAAAGCTTGCAGATTTTGGGCTTGCTAGATCATTCTCAAATGAGCACAACGCAAATCTTACAAATCGTGTTATTACATTATGGTACAGGTACATTTTATAACATGCATGGAATTTTTTATCATCCACTGAACACTTCCTCTGCTTAAAGGACGTAAAAATTTCTTCATACTTGGCTTATGAAATTTGCGAATTCTGAAAATAACAAACGTCACTCATTATTTTATTTGAACAGACCTCCAGAATTGCTGCTTGGTACGACCAAGTATGGTCCGGCTGTTGACATGTGGTCTGTAGGCTGTATTTTTGCTGAACTGCTGCATGGGAAACCAATTTTTCCCGGAAAAGATGAGGTAATTTGAGTATTTTGTGTAGTGATCGAGAAAAGAAAGAGCAACTCGAGTTTGGATTTTTGTATTTTGTTTATTAAGCTAGTTGTATTCCAAACTACAATTTCACAATGTTTAAATAATTTGGTGTAGTAAGTCAAGAGAGTACTTAAAAACTAACTTAACCATTTGGAGAAATAACTGTTATGTTCCTTGTGCATTCTTGATTGCATTTGCGGCTTGTTTTATTAATTTAGAACCTGGCAAGAAGTTATTAATTAGGATATTTAATGGGAGTTAGTCATGGAAGTCCATTCAGGATTGAATTTAAAAACCATAATTAGTAAAAACTGAACCAAACTGAAGCTATTTGGTTCAGTTTTTGCCTTTTTGGTTCCTATATTATATATTTTTGGTTCGGTTCTAAATAATAAATCTCAATAAACTGAGAACCAACGAAAATAGGTATATATAGTAGTTTTTGTCTGTGACAATTATGGTTTAGATGACTACGGGTGAACATTATAATATTTTATTTATCATATAGGTGTGTTGAATTTTATTGTTCAATTGGCATTTGACAGTGAAGAGAACATATTAACTTTATTCAAATCAAAGTAACTTGTTTATGTTGATTATCAGCCATATTATATTTGAGAAAGGGATAAAATATGATAACCTCAGTTTTGCCTTGACCAACCGAAATAATTCAGTTTGGCATTAGTTTCTAATTTTTTTGTCGGTTCTTGGTACGGATCGATTTTTGGAGCGAACTGATATTTGCTCTCTCCTAGCTGGAACATTTCAATTGTTCAATAGTAATAGTTAGTTTGGATGACTTTTGCCCTACTCTTCTTGCTTTCGATACAGTCGGTCACCATGTGATCTTTTTGTGGGCCTTGTTTATGAATCTCATCCATGTAAGGAGGGATACAGTCTAGAGTTTACAAATTGTATGACCATGGCAGTCCGATGCATTTAAAATTGACTCCCTATGATCGTGAAGGATCTAGATAGAGGACACTGTTGTTTGTGAAATGTCCATTCAATTGATGTTCACTGGGATTAATTGCAATTGTCACATGATACTCTTTCTCTGATTCTTGTAGCCGGAACAATTGAATAAAATTTTCGAGTTGTGTGGGGCCCCGGATGAGGTTAACTGGCCTGGAGTTTCCAAGATTCCTTGGTATAACAATTTTAAACCAACGAGGCCTATGGAGAGGCGTTTAAGAGAGGTTTTCAGACAGTAAGTTGCAGAACTTGTTGCTTATCTGATGACATATTGGAATATCTGACTTCTATTTGAAACTTTTGTGCTTTTTCCCCAATATTTTTCTCTCTATTTGCTTCACTCACCTACATTTTCCACCTTTTTGGGATATTTGCATGATCTAGTTTTGACCGCCATGCTTTGGAGTTATTAGAGAAAATGTTGGCTCTTGATCCTTCTCAGGTATCTCTTTTGGATGCAATTTTTTTTCTATATAAGCAAGCTGATATTAGTTGTCAGATAACTCAGATTCAGTTGAAGTAATTTAATATCTCGATGTTAATGCAGAAGGATTTTTTACTTGAAGGGCTTAGTTCAATATAAGTCATTTTTTAAACCCTGACTGGATTCGCATTTCTGACCAAGCTCATCTAGAATCAATCTTGATGTATGATTGAGATGGATGGCAGTCAAATTTCTGTTGTCAATTTGTAATTTGGCATATATCCAGTAGGTTGGAACATACGCTGGCCTAACAACCCAGTGGTGGTTAGCCCCATTATACTACATAGCATGAGAGACTAGAGTTTCTGGGAGTTAAGAAGGCAAAACTTGTAGCCTATAAGGTATAGCAGGCCTTTCATACAACTACAAGGAGTATTTCCTATAGCTACTTAGGCTTACCAATTTCTGTTCCTGACAGTGCCACATTCTCAAATTTTTTTGAAGTAAAAAACAATAGTTTGTATTTTGAATGAATTTTTTACTTTAATTCAAGAGATGGTTTTGACGAGGCTATCGAGAAACAAGTATAAAGTCTTGAACCGTGCTTTTATCAACATGTTTTCTCATACAGAATTTTTTTAGGATAAATCTTGGCCATCCTGAATTTCACTTCTTATTATTAGACCGGGAACTTGAAAACGCTCCTGATTATGTTGAAAGTTTATTTTGTCAGTGATGTTAATATGGTGTGAAACATATGGCCAAATTTGGGACCAGGTTGAAACATTTGAGTAATCTGCACTATGACGAGGGGATAAAATACGGAGTTGATAAAGTTGTGTTTGTAATGTTATAGTTGGTTAAATGTCAGTGTTAGACTCAATTGCTTGGGCACTTTTTCGCCAATCATGAACAGAGAATAACTGCCAAGGATGCACTTGATGCCGAGTATTTCTGGACCGATCCATTGCCTTGTGATCCTAAGAGGTGTGCGGCTTTTGTTCCATTATATAATATATTTGTATTTTGAAGTGTCCCTATTTGCTTGCTTGACCATTTTTCTATGTTTCAGCTTACCCAAGTATGAATCATCACATGAATTTCAAACGAAGAAAAAGCGCCAGCAACAAAGACAGCATGAAGAAAATGCTAAGCGTCAAAAACTGCAACACCCACAACCGCATGGCCGCTTACCACCGATTCAGCAGTCAGGGCAGGCACATCCGCAAATGAGAACAGGGAATCAGCCCCTGCATAATTCACAGGCCCCAGTTGGAGCAGGGCCTAGCCACCATTATGGGAAACCTCGTGCGCCTTCTGGCGGACCTGGTAGGTATCCCCCGAGTGGGACCAGTGGGGGTTACAGCCATCCGAATCGCGGAGGTCAAGGTGGAGGTTATGGGAGTGGACAATATCCTCCACAGGGACGTGCACCACATTACGGTTCAAGTGGTATGCCTGGTGCTCCTCGTGGTGGAGGGAGTAACACATATGGTGCACCCAATTATCCTCAAGGTGCTCCTCCATATGGCAGCTCTGGTGGTGGTAGGGGGTCAAACATGATGGGCGGAAACCGCAACCAGCAATATGGTTGGCAACAGTAGAAATGGCTTATGAGGATGTGGAGTTGTATTTCTATATTTGGTTCGGAAAACCAGGTCTGTTTCAAGGTTATGAACAGTGCATGCAGTGAATACAAAGACATTGATGTTTTATCTAACTTTGTACATTTGTGACATTTGACATTGTGCTGTTGCTATCTCATGCTGGAACACTAGGTGAATATTTTGTTCCAGGTTGGCATTGCTGTTTTCTTGCTCAGGTGGTCGTTTGGTTTTTTATGGATGGTGGTGATTTGTTGCTTTCGCCATCATTTGGTAAAAGAAAAAAAGAACAAGAGCGTTGAAATTTGAAGGTAAAATGATATAGGTGGCGCAATCAAATTCAATTCAATGGGGGAAGTGTGATGTGAGTCATTAGCCCAACTGACTAGTTACAAGATTTTTTTTCTTATGTACAACGAGCCTTGATTATAAATTATTATAGATGTGAAATAAGTTTTAAAAAAAGGGGTAAAAGTGAGATATGGTTGCCTAAAGTGTTACTGGTGTTAAACTACTTGTCATAATAAATGACTTCAATAGATTACAAAAAGTAAAAACGAAACTTGTAAGATTGAGAAAGTAAATTTAAGGGATCAGGTCATGCAAATCATTTTCATGTGTGAATGATATAAGTTCCGAGAATTATTTAACTAATAAAAATGATAATGTAAAGTAATTTTTCAAAATATACGAGGAAATGTATTTTCCTATTATAATTTCCCGAGGGTGGATATTGGATTGGCCAAGTCTCTACCGTAGGCTATATTATTGTTTTATTAAAAATGTGGGAAGATGATAAAAATTTGGTCCCCGCAAATTCCAATTCAGTAATTATCGCACGTATGCATCCCTCTGCTGCTGAAATTATTTGAAAACAATAAAATGCATGAAATAATAAATTAAATGGTTGCCTAATATAATGTGGGGACTACCTCGTGACCTTTCGTACGTATGTCATTGTCAATCCTATCTTCTTCCCCTTCTTATCTCTTAATGAGAGCATACTATTTTCAAAGTAAAAATTATTGTCCTGCATAAACCTAGTGAAAGTATCTCTCTGAAGCATGTTTGGGGTGTGAGTGTGGTTTTCCATTTCTCTCTCTTTTTTTTAAGAATTATTGATATCTTAGGTTTTTATTACATTTCCAAATTTATTAATTTATCGTTTACTTCATCATATTAAAATTATATTTCTCTTAGTTGTCAATTTATATTCTTTTTTTATAATTAATATAAAGATAAATTAAAAAATGATGTATTTAAAACTATTAAAAAAATGCTTCAATAAATACTATAACATAAAATATTATGATAACTTTATTTTAATTAAAAGTTATTTAAACATTCACAATTATGTGAAATTTTATCTCATGGTTATAATGACAAAATAAAAAAAATCATACTTCGAATAATATTGTTTAAAACTCGTTCAGTAAAATTATTAAATAAATTTTTTAACACATATCTTTTTTTTTATATATATATATAAAATTGTAACACATATCTTATATATATCCGTTATGTGACTTATCTAAAAGTACTACTCTAACCGTCCGTCACAGCAACGACTAGTGCTAATAATTTCCAAGTAAGTTCGATACTTATCCAATCAGCTGATGCTGTTATACATAAAACGTCCTCGTTCTCGTGACATTAAAATTACCCTTTGGTGGGCAAAACTGAGTGGCCTATCTTGCTTTTCGCGCAAGCAAATTGAGAATAAGATGAATTTTTTTTTTTACAAAAAAAAAAAAAAACAGAGAGCCTTTGGACGACCGCCGACTTAACTTGCACCGTCAACGCTACATCTATGTTTATACTTCACAACGGCGTCGTATCCCTCTCTCGCTGCTCCTCTTCTCGTGTGTTAGGGTTTCTTTCTTTCTGACCTATCTATCGAGAATTGTGCTGCACCAAGTTTTTTTTTGGTTTTTTTATGTATCATCTTCAGGTAACATCTTTTCAATTATTCCTTCTATTTAATCGGTGACTTATTTTTTTTTTTTGATTGAAAATTTTTGTGATATGTTAGATTTATTAAGTTATATTATTGGATTTTGTGAAAGAAGTTAGTAGATCGGGCTTGATTTTGACAACAAGTGGTTTTTGTGTTCGTTCTGATAATGAATAATATGTTTTTAGTTAAATTTGAAGAATTTTTTTGCATCTAACTCCTATAATTCGCGTTGACTGCGGTTGAGTTCACAATTTCTTATTCTTATGATTTGGAAGGAAATTGTATGTGTTATTGAATTCGAATATAGGCGAATAGGATTAGATGGATGTATGGATTGATTTTTTTCTTTTAATATGTTTATAAGGCAATCTAACATTCTATACTATGAGACATTTTACCTTTTGTTTTCGGCAGAAGTAATTCTGATATGAGGATTAATTTTTTAAGCCCAAGTATACTGAGTTTCAAGTTACTTTGTATAATCTGTTCGCTGTGAGATTGCATGGATCTGAAACTTAAGTTTTGAGATTTCAAAGATACTTTGGTTTTACATTAAAATGCTAGTTTTCAGAACAGAGCATTTGAGTGATAACAACATACTGGTCGGAAATTTTATTTTATTTTTTGAATAAAGCTATGTAGTATTACTGTATTAGTATGTAATGCTTCTTTCTTTGAGTGAAACAAGTGTAATTACTGAAACAGGAGAGTTGTATATATTGTTATTGGATGATATCGGAGTAGGGCTTTATCAAGGCAAATATAAGAGGAACATGTACGGCGTGAAATCTAACTGCAATACTAGGTATGTGTTCCAATCTAGCTGCGTACCGTTATCCTCCTCAATTTTGAAATTGCAAATTCCTTAAGATTATAACTAAATGTTCTATTGGTTTGTGATGGAGATGTTCATGGAGATATTTTGATGCAGTGGACTAACAGTGATAAGCATGTTAGAATAATGTTTCACAAGACACATTGTTAGCGTAGTGCAAACCTGGGGATAATACGCTCTTATAGCTATGCTCTTTGTCTTTGTCTAGAGACCTTGTTTTGAATGTCTTGTTTTTCTCTGTATGCATGTTCAGTTGAAACTTTCTTGTTCGTGGAAAAGACAACCCGTTTGAAGGATAAAAGTCCTAGATTGTGCATGTTAGTTGTTATGTGGGTGAAATTGAGTTATGCAGCTCATGAATCCATCTCTAGTCAAGCAATGCCAATACCTTATACCCCATTCTTGGACCGCTTATTTTGTACCATGTCTAAGTTACTTATTTCTAACAGACTTTGTGTTGAAGTTGTGTCATTATCAACTTTAAGTTATTTGCAACTTGCAAGCTCTATTTTATTTGTTGGAGCTGAAGAGAGTGCTTATTGTACTAGGAAAGTAAGGAAGCATGTTACTAATGCTTCATGTTGAAGTGCTAATTGTAATGTAATTGTTATGAATGAACAATCACACTTCACACCAATCATCTTGTTAATAATTGCAAAAGTCAAAACGACACATGGAGTACGTGGTTCACAAATTTGGCTACATCTATGGCAATGGCTGTATGGCTTTCTTATTATTACCATGTAATTTTTCAATCACAAACACATTACGAAAGTACAAGTGTATTACATATATCAAAAGAACATGTAGACAAATATAACCTTATCAGTTACATATCAAGATTGAGCGGAAGGGGAACTGTAGTGGTATACTGGTATAGCATTATTTTGAGAATGTTCGGTTACAATTTTGTGTAATTAGTTTTTCTATAATCATTTTCGTACGTTCAAATGTTTGGAATGTTCTGATATTGAATTATTCATTATAGGAAATCATACTTGTGGTCTGTTTCTTGGTATGGACTTGTGAGAGTGACAATTTATGTGGCCAATGAGGAATGCTTGCACACTTGTGTGACTAGTGAAATTTGAAGATCCAAATTCTTCTTTTGCATAATAGTTTAACTAGCTTGTATTGCGCATTATTTTAAATACTGTCTGTAGTTTTTTTTGTATTTTATAATGTTTAGACAGAAATATGTAATAAACTAGTTCCTGTTTTACAGGTTTTGCCAAACATCTTCAATGGCAATGTATCTTTAAAACTGGCTGGAGGCTCAAATTGACAGTCTTCTTTATATTAAAACTTTTGAATTTGAACATCTTGATAGGGATTGATCTATTAGGTAGAAATGAACTCCAAGATCGCAAAGGTATCGGATAGTAGTCGTAGAGTTATGCATGAACTTAAGAGGAAGCGAGTGTCCCGTAGTGTAGTGTCTTCCCGCATTCTGTCGCCTGAGTGGCCCTCAGTGAATTTTCCAAACCACAAGGCATGCAAACGACGAAAACTACCTGGAAGCGAAAGCAAGCATGCAACTTGTGGTTACCGTTTTAGGAAATCTTTACTTCGCTGTTATTCAAATTTTACCAGGACTGGGGTGCCACAGCGCATTATGTACTATAAAAGTGGGGAATGGAAAAATTTCCCTCAAAATGTCATTGCTTTACTTGTGAAGGATCTTCAAGAGAAGAAACCTGTTGTGGAAGTAGAGGTAGAGGGACATCGTTTTGTACTGGATTTCTTGCATATGTTTCGTCTGGACATTAAGACAGGTTTACAGCAGCCAATTGCATGGATTGATGAAGCAGGTAGTTGCTTTTTCCCAGAAACTTATGCTGATGATGAGGATAAATACGACTGCTGTAAGCATAATTGTGTGAATTGTCAAGGGCCTGTTTTTAAAGAGCCTTGTGGCCCCCACGAGATTATGTTGCAGCTTGAAATTGACATTAATGGCATTGATCAGTCGAAGATGGAGTATAGTGGAGAGTCGAATGCATTCGTCAAGCACATTCAGATTGCTCAAAAACCTATGAGTAACAGTCATGTCGCAGATGTAGAGGATAGCTGTAACAGGATGCCTGATGAAAAAGTAGATGAGGCTGTTGAGGAAAATAAACATATTATATCCAAATTAATTTCTGAAAATAAGCCTTTGAATGACAGCTTGGATTCTGAACATGTTAGGAAGTGGTTCCTTATGGGAATGAGCTCTTTCGGCGTTGTTGACATAATTTCTATCCAGCGCTGCTTTAGCATTTCAATGGAAGCTCGATTGGAACTTTTCCAGAAACAGATCGAATTAACAAAAAGTTGCCGTGGGGATGCGAATGTTAGATATTCTTGGCTTGCTTCCTCCAAAAGATTGATATCTACCATCTTATCGTTTGGTCTGGGACATTGTGGACAATCTGCAATTAAGTCCAAGTATGGCATTGGTGTTCATTTATCTGCAACAAATTTCAGCAACACCAGGTTGTAATTTCATCCCATTTCATTTTGCCCTATACCATTGAATATTGCCTCTTACCCTGGCGCTTATTCTTCAGCTTAGATACCTAAATTTTCAAGCTGGTTTATTTGAGTAATTATTCATGTATCCTCTGAGTGATAGATTGATTTGGGTCTGAGTATTCTAGCAAGAGGTTTGTTTAGTTTCTCAGTTACGAAGATGCATTTAAAGCTCCTATGAGCCTGCCTGGGACTTTAACTGAATAACCCGCCTGGGACTTTAATTGAGTAATCTTCTCGTTATGAACTTCACTAATACATTCATGTGGCTTCCTTGCTTCAGTTATTTTCCGAAATTATTCTCTTGTATAAAAAGTATGTGGAACTGTGCTTTTGGGTCAAGAATTTTTTGTACAGTCTTAATTAATATGATTAAGATGGGCCAGCAGTGAACAATCTTGTAGATGTTCTTTTGTAAATATCATGATGGGTTTTGCACTGTATATTTTTTTGGTATCTTCT
>CAOJBI010957908.1:0-10380 GCA_948277035.1 Euphorbia corollata | reverse complement strand
AATTAAAATTCAATGCATTTTAATATATTTTGGTTCGGTTGAACAAGAAATTAATTAGAGCAGCTTTTTAAAATTAAAGTGCAATGAAATTTATTTTTTCACAATGAAAAATTGAAAAAGTTGTGCCCCTCCGAATTATAGGTCCTGGGCGGCGCACCAGCCCCTAGGTACGACGCTGATCGGAATCCATGTTGCACAATTTGGTGACACTCGGATTAAACAGTTATCTAGTAAAATAAAATTAGTTTAACATTTTATTCAAGAGGTATGTAACGATACTCAATGTAAGTTTTCTCTAAAGCTCCGTTTTGAGGTTGTTGTTCTTGTAGTTGTTGTTTGATTTCACTGATAGTTATTTGTTGTTGTTGATTATTTTTTTATTTCCAAAAGAAATAAAAAATAGCAGTAAGTGTTTGGTTACGTACATGTTGTTTGATCCGCAAAAGCAAAAAAGCAGTTGTTTGGTAGTCTTGCCAAACACCCACTAAATCTCTATACCCTATCACCAAAATTTTAATGTTAACATAAATGAAATGATTGTGACTGAACCTGAAACCTCCATATCTCACAAATTCAATGATAGTAACTAGACTAAAATATTGTTCACTAAATGTATTTTTTAGACTCATGTTCACTAGTACATTGGTCCCATGATACCATGTTCCATTACCAAAAATTCCAAATTCGTAAGGTATGCTATGCATTACAACATAAGCTAACGAGGCATGTTCAGCTTTATCCTGGTGGCAAATATACCAAAACTTTTGGAATTAAATTTGGGTTATTATGTTTGAGAATCAGAAGAAATAAAAATAAAATATGAATTAAATTCCAGTTTCAAATTTTGTGCGAGTATTTAAAAATTATGTGACGGACATTATACAACGAGTCACTAAAAATTCTCAAAATAATGATATGAAAATTGTTTCAAAGCAAATAATATGTCAATGTTAATCCTTTTTAAATCATTAAACTAGTGTTAAATAACAATATAGAGCATTTTCAGAATTGCTATCAAAACAGCTATAATGAAATATTTATAAACATTTAATACAACAAAGTAATTCGATGATCGATAAAAGATTTTGATTCTTCTCGATACGAATTAATAGAAAATTGTATGCAATTGATTTCTAGAATTTTTTATGATAGTTTCCTGAAAGAGTTTAAAATTTAAGATTTTCGAAAATGATACTCGGAAAAACAATCCAAATTGACCGATAATCCGTGCAATAAGTTCATATTTGATATAGTTGTTTAGTTCACCTCGCTTTGGGTACACGAATATTGATATGTTTGCTTTTGTGACAAGTTAATCAAGGGTCAGCCAAACCTTGATGTACTGAGGCTGATGTAACAGCCAAACAAAACAATAGATCCCCAAGTGGGATGCGATTGGTGACTGGCTGGCGAGTCCAGCAAAGCAAAGAGGGCACAGCTGTAGCGGATAATGTCCCACACGTATCATTAAATCGACATGTTTTAGATATGTATTTGTTCATGTCTTCCTTCAAGCTTGTCAAAGAAGCTATTATACGCAACTATATCAAAACTTCTTTGTTAAGCTTTCTATTGCTAGCCTTTGCCTTTAACGTATACATCAGGGCTTTCATATTTTGTCAATATCTTCATTATATAATATGAGTATTAATATTTCTATTTTTGAAAATTAATCATTTGTCCGATCAACTTTCATATCAAATGATTAAAAGTGATAATTTCATAATTTAAATTGTTCAAACTGTCAACTCATTTTGTAAAGGATTATGTTACTCGTTTTTGCCGATTTCGGGGTGAAAAATGTCATATTTGTAACTTTGGAATGTAATACAGTTCATGAAATCAACTTTAAAACGTGTATATACATTGACCTAAAAACAAAGTCACGGTTGAGTTTCTCCTACTTTACATGTTATTTTTATTAAGTATTATCTATTTTGAATGTTAGAAATTTAAAATTTGTCTATAGGTAAATTTCACACAAGTCTGGACAAATTAATTGAAAATAATTCAGCTGCTAATAGTGCAAGTAAATAATAATTGAAAAGTTTCCTTTTACTCAGACAAAAAATATAAATGAATCAATAAAAGTATATGGACGATGGAAACATGTTTTCTATGGAGACACGTTATAGGGGGGAAATAAGAAATGTCAACACTCAAATTTATATGATTAATGATAAGTTCTCGAAAAGCAGCAAATTAATATTCAAATTGATATCAATAGTACCACTGCAAAACTGAAGCATATAAAATATGTAACGAAGAAACTGTGGGAATTATTAAAAGAAAACAATTATTGTTGCCCCCAGAATTTTCCATGCAATGTGATCATGGATTGGAAGCAAACTGTTAAGGGTCAATGTCCAAGTCAAACGTAGTCAACCCCCAATTGTTATTTAACCAATTAATGCATATAAATTTCTAACCAATTGGCTCCGAAAACTGAAACCAGTTTCAGATATGTTATCCAATATGTGCTATTGATTGGATCATTTGGAAGACTTGCGACTTCCTTCATGCTGCACAACCTTTAGGAACAAGCAAAATATTTTCACTTTGGCTATAAGTGCGTGTTGATCAAATGTATCATTGTCCAGTAAATTGATAAGAAAAGTCAGATGCCGCCTCTAATTTGTAAAAGAATAAGATGTTCATCTCAATTTGTTAAAAACACATCACTTAACTCCCTTGCTGTCTCATGTTAGAACTTGATCGGTTAACTTAACTTTTCAAAGATGTCATTTTTCCGATTTTTCTCTTTCCAATCAAAAATTTACATGTGACATTTGAAAAATAAGTTTGTACATTTTTACCAACTTGATAGGGATAACTGGTTCTTTTATAAATTAAAGGTTGCATCCAATTTTCGGAATCAAAATGGGGTAACGATACATTTTACCATTATAATATAAATGGTGACTTTTTATTTTAAAACAAATTATGTTACTTTCGCCTCCTTATTGCCTTACAAAAACTAAACCAACATTTAAAATATCCATAGAATCTAGTCATGGTATATTTGAGACAAAAAAAAGTTATGATGGTCGAAAAATCCTGCGTCTGTGATGCAGTTTGAGAGAATATTATACTGTTGGCATATATTATAGTTTGGCTTGAGCAAATGTTTAAGTTCGAAAGCCCACATATATCTAAAGCCCGTCAGCCCATTTTTTTGTTGAGAAACATGAAAACCCTTGCTATAAAAGGTTGATTTTATTCCAGCACTTAGAGCTCTCGGCTGCTCTTTCTTTCTCCTTTATTCTTTGAGACTGCAACCCTAAAATAGCCCTCTTCTCACAGCTGCAAATTGGTCATGTGCTTAAATCATTCTTGAAGCTTCTTGGCACGTGAGTCGCGGGTTTGTTAGCATTAGTTAGATGGTGGTTTCAAACTTGATTATAAAAGGAGAAGAATAGGGGCTTGGCTCGGTATGCATGTATATCTGGTTTATCGCTTTCTTTAGGGTTATTTTCTGTTAGATCTCTGATTTGTATGAGTGTTTGTGGCGTTTTATTGATTCATCTAGTATTGTTCTTTGTTACATGCAGTAGTTTAGTTTTCTGTATGTAGTTTTAGGGATTTCAATAGTCTTGCCGATAAAACTCTGTACCTCTGCTTATTCTTTGCCATCAATAGAAGCTGCCGGAATCTTTGCACGGAGATGTACCTCTATGGGCAGAGTTTAGCTCCGTTGAGGGAACTCCTAAAATCTTGTGTTCTTTACTTTTCTATGCGATTTATATGCTTTAATTTGTGTTAAATCATGTTTAAAATCGCAACATTCAAGATTGCTAGTAATCCGAAAAATATGAACTCTAAGTCAAAAGGTAAAATCTGAGACTAAAACCATTTTAATTCATCTTTTTTCATTTATTTTATATACTTGTGATCGCTTTGGAGCAATAAAAAAGTTGTGCGCTTTGAGGTAAGCTTTCTAACTTTCTCTTTAATTTTGTTTTTTCTGAAAAATCTGTTGTATTTCGTGTTTTTTGCAAGTTCTATAGCAAGCTAAACGTGTGTTTATAATCTATATATGTTTTTCTGTGTTTTTATAAATCTTAAAATCTGTAAACATATAACATATAAACTTGTATTCTATAAACTGTAGTTCTCATTATTTATTATGGTACTGTTATCTAGATATTAATGGTATCGCAATCTCGATCCAAGTATCGAGATTGAAACCGGGATATAATGCTCGTTTTCAGTTTTCTATTTCTAATTTTCTGTATTGCAAGTTTAGTAGGGTATTTTGTTTCCCGATTGAAACTATGATATATATAATTATATAGCCTATTTTATGATATTATGACATGATTTAATGATGCCATGTAAACTTGTTGCCATGATTTAACTTGGCTTAATACATCATGAGATACCACAAGTTGTCTCAAAAAACCTCATGCCCTCCTGAACTTTCAAAGTGACCTCGTAGCTACCTCAACTTTGAAAAAGTGCACCATCTGACTCCCTGAAAGCCACGTGTCAGCTTCTGATTGGAGTGAGAAAATTTAGAAAAATGACATCTTTGAAAAGTCAAACCAACCAGAAAATGACACGTGGCATTGAGGGAGCAAAGTGGTTCATTTTTTTAAAGTTGGGGTAGCTACGGGGTCACTTTGAAAGTTCAGGGAGGCAGCGGGTTTTTAGGGACAATTTGAGGCACCTC
The DNA here is from genome assembly GCA_948277035.1 of Euphorbia corollata. Lineage (NCBI taxonomy): Eukaryota > Viridiplantae > Streptophyta > Magnoliopsida > Malpighiales > Euphorbiaceae > Euphorbia > Euphorbia corollata. The sequence continues at coordinate 5,708 of CAOJBI010957908.1, read as the reverse complement.
TCCATGCATTAAGCCATTTAACTTCGATTACATATACTTTGTACATTAGATTGAATCTTATAATTATCTATCTACTTTCTTTCTAAAGTCAATCATATGTAATAACTTAGCATTAAATAAAGAAATGTTGGTTTTATCTTGATATGTACTTTAAATTGGCTAAATATAATTAAGTGGCTCGTCCGAACCCAATCTCTATATTACGGTGTGGAATTATTCTTGGAAACGATGTTCTACTAGAATTTCCTGGAAAGAGCTTATCTAGGTGGTGACTCTACATTTTAATTTAGGAATCTTGGTTACTGAATCTCGACTTGAAGTAGGTCGTTCCAAAAAGTCCAGTTACTGGAATGAGCTTGACCTGAATGGTGAATACCAAATCTAACCTAAATACCGAAACATCATTCGCTGACAAAAATATCGAGCACTGAAAATATATATAACCAAAGAGTTAGGATAAATAAGGAAACGCCAAATCTCTTTTCCTAGAAGAGAAGTATTAAAATCTATAAGATTCCTAAAGCCCATATCCCTAAACTTCTTGGGTTGAAAGAGAAGCTCTCATCGTTACTAATGAATACCCATATGGTCCTCATTATTAGATGCTCACCAAAACAAAAATTCAACATTTTATAAATAGAATCACAAAGATCAGCAAGAAGATGAAACAACGAAATGAGTTAGGAAGGAATAAAATGCAAAACTAATTTAATCAAAACCCTCTCGACCACCCCAACTAAGAAGCTTAGATCTCCAGGAACTAATCCGCTTCCAAATTCTCGAACAAAAGCAAAGAAAGACATCTTACTTCGCCCAACTGTCATAGTTATACCCAAGTAAGTAGAACTTGATTCAGAAGTTGAGATGTTAAAAAATTACAAATTAACTGCTTTAAAATAATCATCCAAATTCAAGATAAAAGTTGAAAAGGATTTATTGAAATCAATCATCTATCATGAGGCTTTCTCATACACATTTAAGCATTTCTTTTATATGTCTACATTCATCAAGATGTGCTCCAAAAAATTAGTAACTATAATCCACAATGGAAAGTAAATGGGAAATATATGAGGCACTCTTAGCAACTAAATAACCTTAAATAAGACCTCCCCTCTCCAAATTGTATAACATACTTGAAAGCAATCCCCTATTGGGAATAATAGTCCCAAATCTTCTCCCAAAAGTACAAAAAGAATATTGAATAGCATAAATGCACATAATCTATTATACCCACTGATTAGAAAAAATCATTTTACGAATGATTGCCTTAACATAAGGCCACTCTATTCGATCATACGCTTTTTCCATATCTAGATGTAGTTATGATTCAAATATTGACCCACTTCATATCTCTCGTGCTAAATGGTGGTACCTAGAGTTAACATATTAATGTATCCAAAGACATATGTTAGAGACCGCTATAAGAAAGCACTCGGTTATATATATCATGTGTTAGTGGTTTATTTTATTGCAATAGCAATATAAGTGTCCTTAAACCTGAGATACTAGCTACCTTGTTAAAATATTTCTTAGGGTCATACCTATGTATTCCAAAGATTGGATGCTTATATTCCAAAGATTGGATGCTTATTAAGCTGAGTAGTCAAGATGGAATGCATCACTCTAGATATAGCAATATATGGGAGTTGTACCTTGGCCACTTGTTAGAAGTGACATACTCAAAAACCTCTTATTAGAGTATGTGTTGATAGGATGGGATCTTAGTCAGCACATTAACGTGGTTAGATTTTTTACTTTGGTAACAAGATTATACTACTAGGATAACATTTTGGGCTATTAATGGCTAACATTTTACCCGAGTCCAAAAAACCAGATAGTATCTGACCTTGATGGAATGAGTAAATTATATTGAATACTATTGTAGAACTGAGATCAAGTCACAAGAACGTGACGTTCCAAATATCGGGGGGTTATATACCATTGCTGAAGAGCCATTTATGACTGATCAAAGTCATCACAGTCCATTAGGTTATGCCACTATGAGCTAGTTGATTCCTTGGTAAGAAGTTAAGCTAGATTAAAATTTGATGACTCAATATTACTATATCATATAAGGTTAAACACTTTGAGTTATCATAAAGCCAAGTAAAGAACTATTAGACAGAGTCTAAACTAGAAGATAAATATGGTTGGACCATTATACTGGTTGGACCAATGTACCAAAAATATTGGAATGGATAAAGAATAAAAAACCATAAAGCGGGGTCCACGAGTACTTAATACTGCCGGAGAGATGTTGGACAGCTCTGGTAGCAAGCCCGCGTATGGGCCTGGAAAAACTACACAAGGCCCGTTGGCCTTGCAGAAGAGGGCTAAGAGATGCAACCATCTACACTTTGCGTGTAGCCTATATGGATTGCGGGATGTGTGTAGGGATCCATGCTGCACAAGGATTCTTCTAGTCATGTTGACTCTCTGTTAGACTCGGATTCTGATTGGTTTTTGTTTTTAACAAAATTACCCATGTTATGCTATTTTTATTGGATATGGATTGGATTAGATTTTAATTTTAAATCCTTCCATATGCATATAAACAGAGATCCAATTTTTCATTATTTTCATCCTATTCTTCTTGTCTTATTTTCTTTCTTTGATGGGCTCTTGAATAATCTTTCACCGAAGAAGTTTTACTTCATAAGAGAACTAAAGAATTAAAAGAAATTCTTCTAGAAATAAATTATTAGGAAGTGTCTAGCAGCCTTCCAATAATTTTCGGTTCTTCCCTTCTATATGGTTTTGGTTGGTGTGGGTAGTGTGGATCAATTATAAAGGGTTTCTATACTCGAAAGGTGTGCACACATAATGTAGATGTCACTCTGTCGACAGTGGGACACACGTCAACTGTTAGTGCACTAAACTATAGCTAGGTCTCTTATAAGTGGTTATGACCTGGATAAAATTATCGACAAGCCATGTATGTCAATCATACCAATCTTAGGATATCCTTGGTGACATATTAGATTTTGAAATTTTTGTCATGCCTGTTATGCATGTTCAAAACTATTTAGACGAACCAACATAATAAAATATATCATCTCCCATAATATCTAGTCAGTTTTGAGAAAACCTGAATTGAAGCCATCAGGATTTGGCGCTTTCTCAAGATGTGTAAAAAACACAAAATTCTTCACTTCATATCTTGAAACTGGCATGATTAGATCCCCATTCCATTGTTCTGAAACGCTGCAGCTCGAACTAAATTAGTCATTCCCAAGTCAAGAGTATTATACTTAGTGAAAAGGTCCAGTAGAAATCAGTAATGTGATCATGTATTGATCCCAATCATCCTCATATTTTGATTAATCCTCTGACGAGTCAATTTTGTTCTTCCTTAATCTAGACGCGTAACTATAAAAGTAACATATGTTATTATCACCACACTACAACCACCTCACTTTAAAATGAAAATAATTTCAACAGAAGAAGAACTTGTAAAGTCAATTATCAAATAAGATTAAAAAGTTTATATTATTTCAAGCTTAATTCATCTATCACCCCTGAACTTGTCCAAAGTTGTCAATAGTCACTCTGAACTTTAAACTGTGTTCGATACCCCCACTTAAATTATATTTAAAGTGCATCAATATGCTCTTTGATTGCAACTAAACTAGTCACACTATGGAGAGTGTATTACACACGTCACCACGTGTCAAAATCATAAATGTTAATTTTACACGTAGCAAATAATGAAAAGTTACAAAATAAGTCCCTTGAAAATTTGACCAAAATCCCCAATAATTTTTTTACAAAGTCGCAATCTTCTATTGTGGAAGCAACCCATTTTGCCACGCTGAAGCAAATTACCGGTAGAATTTCTAGCAATGTTATTAAAACCGGACCGGACATCGAACCGGTTTGATTTCCAATTCCCGATTTTTCTGGTCGAACCGGCCGGTCCGGTCCGGTTTTTTCGGTCAAACCGGTAAAATATCAAAGAAAGGTGTCGGACCGGACCAGCTTCCGGTTCCCGGTTTTTCCGGTCGAACCGGCCGGTCCGGTCCGGTTTTAATAACATTGATTTCTAGTTTATTTGTCACATTTACCTCGCTGATTTGCTCTTCGCAGTTCAACTGGATTCCACAACTAGATTAAAACCCAGATGGGTATTGAATCTTGAAACCCCTTTTACACTTTAGCTCCTACAGTTGCCTGACGAGTTTTGGCGATTATGATTGTGAGCTTTAGTTGATGTAAATACCGAAATTGAAGTGATAAAAATTAGCCCCGATTTCGTATGTTCAATAATCATTATTCTAAAGGACCTAACTGTGAACACGTCGCCAAATCGAAGGGAGAAGGCTCACTGGTTTTATACCAAGATAGATTTCTAATGAAACCTAATGCAAATGAGTCGCCACTTAATTTTAATTTTTAAAGGTCAATTAAGAAAACCCTAAAAGATAACCAGAGAAGGGTTCGGGGAACATGTCAGGACTTACGTTGGACTTAAAGATGAAATGCAGGTGAAAAAGAGCTTTTTTGATGATTTGACTTGAAATCCGTAATTAATTTACAGATCGGCCTACATATCCCAATTTGAATAGGGAATCAAAGTCAATGTAGTTCGAATATGCCTTTTAAGGCGAAGGGATGCATTATGCATGAATGTATGCTTTTAAAGCCAAGTTGAGGTTATTTTAACCAAATTAGTTTATAGACTTTAAGTCTTGATGCTTCTTTTGAAGGCTTAATTTCAAGTTGATTTGGCTTTAGGCCAAAAATTGATTAATTGTGATGCTTCCTTTGGAAGGCTTATGCATAATTTTATCAAATTATGACTTTGATTGAAAAAGGATGACTTTGAGTCAAAAACTTGAAAGGCTTTAAGCCAAAAAGACTAATTGATTGAGAAAGGTTTAATTTGATTAAAAGGCTTTAAGCCAAAAAGGTTGATTGATTAAAGCTAGGGAAAAGATTGAATGACTTTATATCAAAATTGAATGGCTTTAAGCCAAAGGAATTGATTGATTGATTAAAACCCATTTTAGGATCTTCTTAATTGACCATTTGAATTAAAGAATGTTCTTTATGAACTTGAGATGAAGGGAATGCATGATGCAAGAATGTTCCTTAGGAACTAAGTAGAAGAGAAAGAATGAAAGGGATAGAAACCTTTACCTTGTCGGCCTTGAGTCCACTTCGCAAATCTAGAGTCACGGTTCAATTTTAATTAAAGTTAAAGTTTAATTTAATCGGGCAACACTTAATTATAAAATTAAATTGACTCGATTGGGTGAAAGCTTCGAAAAGATCGAATAAAGGACTTGGGAGGGAGAAAGCTGATTCACCGATCAGTCAGGGGCCCCGAAAACTGAGCTGGAGGAGCTGTATTTATAGGGAAAATTAGGGTTTCTGGGCAAAATCGGGATTCCGGCGCTGCAGCGCTGGAATGGCGCTGTAGCGCCGTGTTGGCGCTGCGGCGCCAGCTCGGCACAGCCCGGTTCGGCTTTTCGGTGCAGTTTTTCACGATTTTTGGGAGTTTCCGACCTCCGATTGAGATTCCGGGACCACCTCCGCGATCCTTGTTCCGTTGCGGACGTTTAGAGTGGTATATTGATATACTTCCAGAGACTTTTACCGGAGCTGGTTTGCTTATTTGTAAAGCGGGTCGGGTTTTGAATTGCTGAAATTCAACTCTTCGGATTTTCATAAAAGAGTAGAGTTTTCTGAGTGGAAATGACCCAACG
>CAOJBI010957759.1:0-10985 GCA_948277035.1 Euphorbia corollata | reverse complement strand
TTCGGTGTTTGGATCACCTACGTGAATTGAACTTTGTTGTTTCGCATGTTTTCCGGGAAGGTAACTCTGTTGCAGATGCTCTTGCTAGTTACGGAAGAGTCTCTGGTGTGTCCTTGAGCTCGTCTGATTTGCCGAACTTCTGTGCGGGCAAGTTTTTGCATGATTTGCGTGGTCAATTTGCATATAGATTCGCTTGATGTTTCCGTTTTTTGTCAAGTTCTTGTTCCGTTGCTCCTTCTTCTTATCTGCGTTGTACTCTTTTTCCCCTGGAGCGGGCTTTTTCCCATTGGGTTTTTCCCGCTCCGGGGTTTTTAACGAGGCAATGCCCACTTGGGGCTCCGGAACTAAGTCGTGCTCTCTGCTGCTTTTGTGTTGTCTCCTGTTAGGGGTTGTTTATTGGTTTTGTCTTGCCACTTTTGTGGTCTGTTTTCTTTTTTCTTGTTCTATTTGAACTCATATGTAATTTCTTTCTTTTTTTTTTAATAAATTTTGGTCGCGTGTTTGTTTGGTGTTCCGGGGTGCCAACCTAGTTGGGATGTCGGGCCCTTTCTTGCATGCGTTCCAAGCCTTTATTCAAAAAAAATTTCTGGTTTAGAGAATGACGATTAAGGTGGTATGGGCATGTGCTACAAAGACCGGTGGACAGTGGTGGAGCCAGGATTTTGGTTTTGGGGGGGCACTCGTGAAGTCTTGGAGTAGGCAACTTGACCATGATAAACGAAAAATTATAGCGGTTTACTTGGAAGGAGGGGATGAAATTCAAAAAGAATTTGTAATGCAATTAACTAAATGCCCATTCAGTATCAGAATTAAAATATGGACAGACTTTGTAAAATAAGATAAAGCAAAAAGAAAGGTTGAAAAAGTGTACCATTTCCTTGTGATTTCGTCATTTGGTAGGATGGCATATACTATCTTTTTAAGCAATTGATATGAAATGAGTTTTTGCCAAAATCTCATCCCATGACAAAAATTCATGGTCCTAAGCATGTACTCAGAAATTCACTCATTTCCTTTCCCTTCAAACACATCCTCCCAAACAAAATATAGTAGAAACATCAAATTTATAGGCAGTATTACATGAGAGGGATAGAGAGATCCAAATAACAATTAAATTTGTTTTCATTTTCGGCAGAACAGCTGAATGAGGGAGCTATGACGGTTGAAGATAGTGGCATGGTGGGTCCGGAGGAGGGAGCTATGACTGATGAACGATGATTGAAATTGTGAAGCCGATGAATTGGTTATGAAAAGCTTAAAATGGAATAAGGAGGAGCTGAAGAGGGGAAATAATCAACACGTGTATTAAATAAATATTTTTTATTTACCTCAGCACAAAATGACAGTGTATTGAGTATGGGGCCTATGGTTAACTTAAACCCTCATTACAAAACAATGCTGTTTCATGTGTTGGAACAATTAAAGAAAATAGGGAGAAGACAATTCGTCTTCCTCCCTTGGCTGCTGCAAAATTGCAGCAGCCAGCCATGGCAGCAGATTTGGTGGGGGCACCAATCCTGCTGCAACTATGGGGGAGGGGGGAAATTCATGTGCCGGTGGGGCACTGGCGGACGCTCCAATTAGGAAATGTGAGAATCTAAAGATAGAAAGTAAGCGCAGAGGGAGACCTAAAATTACATTGAATGAAACTATTTCGAAAGATATGCGCTTGTTAAATATTAATGAGCAATTGGCACTTGATAGAGTTTTATAGCGTCGAAAGATTCATATAGCCGATCTCATCTAATATAGGATTAATGCTTTGTTGAATTCAATTTATAAAATGTAGAATATTAACTGTTCATTGAATTATTAAGCTTTTAAAATGATGTCTATCGACAAGGAAAAGAAATATATGACAACGTTTTTTTAATTTATACAAATGTAGTGAAGCTCTAGAAGTATAAAGTAAAGATAAAAGCAATAATACTCAATAATTTTCTAAAAATTTGTGGCCAAAATTACTTGTACCGCCGTAAGAGTAATAATATATAGCAATATTGAATAAGTGTGAGGGAGTTATAATGTGCAAATATATTTTGTGCTCTGAGGGAGCTATTAAATTGCTCCACTTCATTCAACATGGATATTTCTCCTGCCTTCCATACTGAGACTAGTAATCAAAACGGTCCCGACCAAAAAATCCATGGCGACACCGTATTTATTCAATGCAAACTTGGCAAGGATGAACTTTCCTCACCAGAGGTATGTAATTCTGATTCAGATAAATCTATTTTTATTGATTGTTCGTTGTCGCCTTACATTTCTTCTTTGGCTGACTAATACCATATTACTCTTTTAATAGATCAGTTAACATATGAAAACAACTGATTAGTTACATTGTTTATTACTATAAAGGAATATGGTAAAAAAGTTATAATACTGAAAATTGACGTCGACATTGCTGGTGGAAGAGGAGAATAAAAAATAGTCCAACAGAAAAGATAAGAAGAGGGAGGAAAATAGGAGAGATGGAACTGGAGGGTTTTATTTTCTACTCCGGTTGCGCCAAAAAAAAAAAGTTGATAATTGATTGAGATGAGACGCTGATGCCACGTAGTCCTTTGTCTTGAATAATTGCTCCTTATGGTCTTGTCTCCATTGCAAAACCATATAGACAACACCACGCTATTTAACTTATATAGTACTACCATGCTGCTAATTTATATTTTTATTTATTTATTTTAATATTTTTCAAAAAAAAATTTATTTATTTTAATTTAAATTGCTACAACGCTACAATGAACGCCTCGGTTGCGTTAAAAGCGGCTAAGATTAGCTTAAAGAATCGGACTCTCAGCTTCCAATTTTATATTTTACTAATATGGTAAGCTGATCGAGATTCCAAATTTCCAATTTTAACTTGTGCAAAACTGAATCGGAAATTCCGTTACCTGTATTTATATACTATCGACGTATTACTTTTTGTGTAATACATATCTCATTGTATTATTTAGAGTGGTCAAACTTTATGAATTTGAATTCAAATTAAATATAGAATTGAAGTTTGCTTTCAGTAATTTTAAATTGAAAACAACTACGAGAATTATATACTGGCTTTTCGCTTCGAGAGACTCTCTAAACTTGTCTCCATAAGTCAATTTATTCCATAAACTTTTAAAAGTTTTGAATAATTGTTTGAAATTGTAAAAACAAAATAATTTTCTGAACTTGTCTCCTTAACGTCACGTATTAGCTTATGTTTATAGAGTGAAAAAATGAATTTTTGAAAAATCAAAACAAACCAAAAATTGACATTTGGTATTGAGATGGCAAACATTGCGTTTTTTTACAAGTTTCGGGGCTTATAACTTTTGAATATTCATGGGGCAAATGACCATTTAAAGACAAGTTCAGGAAGTTATTGATACATTCAACCTTATATATATATATATATATATATATATATATATATATATATATATATATATATAAACTTTTATATACCGGACTGAATTTATTTACCAGCTGAAATTTATTTGGCATACACTTGATAACCGGCGAGTTGGGCATGGTTTGGAGTGTGCCAAAGAGAGTTTATACAAAAGGTCAAATACATAGGTTACCCTGAAATTTGGTTCAAATTGGAATACCGCCCCCTATACTTTCACTTGTTCTTAGTAACTCGTTGAACTTAGTAAACGTGCATTAGTTTACCTTCTAAACGCCATGTGTTAACTTTTAATTGGAGAGAGGAAAATAATGAAAATGACATCTTCAGAAAGTTAACCTAACTAGAAGCTGACACGTAAAATTCAATGAATCTTGTATATTTTTACCAAGCTATATGTAGTTGAAATTCTAGGAGACAATTGATCATTTAGATTAAATTTTGGAGTTAATTGATGTATTTGGTCTTTAGAAAATTTACTATGTTCAAGTTGTGTTCAGTGACGAATCCAAGATTATTTTCTGATAGCTAGGGTCCAAAAATTTATATACTACTCCCTCTCTTTTTTCATAAATGAATTTATAAACTCTTAGATTTTTTTAAATAAGTGTTATTTTCAAATTACAATGCACATATTTACATATTATGTTTATTTTATACTTATTTAATACACTTTAAAAGTGATTAAAAGAATAAAGTTTTCAAATATCTATAAAAGCACAAAATTCATATGGATAAATAAGTATTCTTGTTTTCTTAACTAATGTTACATTGATATTGACGAAAAAATATTAAACGATATTTATTAATAAATAGAGAGAGTTAAAATTTTAAACATATATATATAAAAGTTTTCCACATGAAAATTCAATTGATTAACCTCGAAACTTAAAGACAATAGAAATTTAATTTAATAAATCATTCTGTTATTGGCTTATTTTATGCGCATAATAAGTCACTCATTAACATATTAATAAATATGACATGCATCTACATAAATTTATTTCTGTGAGATCTAAATTTTGTTAATATAATTTTTTAATTAATTTTTGGAAAAAGTGGGGTCTATGACCCACTATTTCCTATGTCCTATAGAAACCGGCCCTGATAGTGTTAAACCTTTTCTCAAGATAGACAAGTATGAGCATGACATGTCAGGGTTGGCAGGGCCCAATTCGTTCAGGCGGATAGTTATAGCTGCACAATAATATATATACAAAATATTTATGTTAACGCATGTATGTCTTATAGCAACATTTAGTTTATGAAAGTGAACATGAAAATTTTGTTGTGATTAGAATGATCTAATCATCTACAAATATTATATACTTTTTATTTAAAATTAACAAGATATTAACGAACTGACAGATATGTAGTGGAAAGTAAAATATTTTGATAAATAACCATGATTTTGGGCAGCTTGTAGTTGTAGAGATTTTTATTCCTTCATTACTCGGAAATTTATTAGTAAAATATATAATCGAACGACAAGCTAAGTATATATTAAATTCGGGATTGAACAGAACTGATTTTTGTATAAAAAAATTTTTGATTTTCATAACGAGGTGATTCTAGATGAGTTCAACTATAGACGGCACCTTTAATCCATGTTCATATCTAAATTAATCTTCCATCATCAATTTGCGGGTGACGTGAGGATTAAAGAATAAAAGAATAAAGAAATGAGAGAATTGAATGTTTAATGTGCATGGTATAATTGATTAGGAGGCTCATGCATAAAACACGGAAAGCTTCCGAACTATGTAGTTTCCCTATATGAGTAAGTGATCAATAATCTAGCATCCTTTTTTTTTTATTTAAATTCAAATGGTTAATGAACTCTTACAATATACAGATGTGGAGGGCAACAGTGACAGAATGTGTAGGAACAGCATGTCTTATATTTACACTCACAACTTCAATAATCGCATGCTTCGAATCTCAGATTAGCGAGCCGAAGTTTCTAGTACCAATCGTTGTATTCGCAATTGCCTTCCTCTTGCTCATGGCTACAGTTCCGATATCTGGAGGTCATCTGAACCCAGTTATCACATGCATAGCCGCTCTAAAGGGAGTAATAACCATGACACGCGCCTTGTTCTACATCGTAGCGCAATGCATAGGCTCGATAGGCGCTAATGTGTTACTTAAGAGAGTGATGAATCAAGATGTTGTAGAAAAATATGCACTAGGTGGATGCATGATACATGGCAAAGGGGGAGGAATAAGTGCTGGAAATGCACTAATAATTGAATTTGTCTGCACATTTTTAATACTACTCATTGCAATTACAATCGCATTTGAGAAGGGTAAGTTCAAGGAAGTAGGAGTGAGAATGCTTTGTGTGATAATAGCAGGGGTATACGCATTGGCGGTTTTCGTGTCGATAACTGTGGCTGGTGCGGCTGGGTATGGCGGCGCGGGGCTTAACCCGGCTAGGTGCTTTGGCTCAGCATTGATTATGGGCGGACCACTTTGGGATGGACATTGGGTTTTCTGGTTGGGACCTTTTTTAGGATGTGTTTTCTATTATGTTTACTCTTTGACCTTGCCAAGAGATACGTCCTAAGGCCCATTGTAGCAATTTATCAATATTTCAATAAGATGAAATTGTTATGTTTAATTGATCAATGTACACCAAAACTTAACCATTAGACGATATATGTAACAAATTACATAGCAGGACAGGACCCAGACATATCCAACAAAACCTAGAACAGAATATTATTCCTTTTTCTTTGTTTGTTTTAACTTAGTATTGTGATTATTATTATTACTATACAATACAGATGCACATAATAATAATAATATTAATATTAATATTAATAGTAGTACTAAATTGATGGCTGGAGAAGTGTAGAAGAAGTTGCAAGAGGCTCATGCACCACAGAATTTGAAGAAACTGAGATTGGATTGCATTCTAATTGCAACATTATACTTCCAAGTATTTCTGTCATTAGTTTCTTGAATTCTTCTTCTTTTACCACCTTCCCGTCATCTGCCTTCACCATTTTCAGCGCTTCTTCCACGATCTTATCTATCTGCAACCAAATATAAAGCACATTAGTAAATGAACCAGAACGAAGCTAAAAAATACTGAAGTTCAAACTTCGAATATATATACCTCATCAACAGCACCAATAGGAGGTAGGGCAGCCGATGGACCCACCAAGTCCAGTGCGGGCCTTAAGAATTCCTTCGAGACTTTGCCATTGCGGTCTTTGGCAACACTTTCGATGGCTGTGTTCAGAGTCTGCATTTGTTGAGAATGCGAAACTTGAGGAGTTAACAATATGCAGCTGATCAAATTAAAAGCAAAGCAGGTAAATGGAGTAATAGACACACCTTGTCTAATTCAAACTTATTCGATAAAAGCCGTTTAATGCCACTTCCATCAAATGTGTTTTCGCTATGTGCAACAATAACAGGCTCTTCCTTGAGACGTTGTGCCACACGTTGCGCTACTTTCTTAAACCCCGCCAAAAAAGCTTCTTGAGACACACTTTTATCTCCTTCCTCTTTAATGTATGATTGCAACACTGGTTCCACTATGTTGCTCATTACCTGAATACCCGACAAATCGAAAAATCAACATTTTCTAATCCACAAAATAATTAACTACTTATTAGAATCCTTTAACATACCCACGAATCAGAACAGGGGGGCATCCCTTGATCAACTCTAAGCTTCTGGAGGGCTTTAGCAATGTGTTGATGCAGCGAAGCATTAGGCATTTGTATCTCTGAAAATACAGAAAGCATTTCGGGTTCGAAAGAAGGTCCATTGATGAACTCTAACAGGTCATCGCCTTCCATTCGAAGAATAACGATAGGATCTCTCTTCAAACCAGCAGCCATTCCAATCAATATATCACAAATAACCTCTTTGAATTCAGTCTTAGTTACTTTCTCTGCCTTCCCATGTGTGAATTCATTCAAAACCTACATTACATATATGAATATTATTATTTCTGTTAATTTCAGGTACCAAACCTAACTTGTTACATTATCTTTGCTCAAAAATGTGGTCCTCTTTCTAACCATTTAACATCTTTGTCATGCACTACCTAACCAATAATATACTACTTTGCAAATTAAAATTGGATCAACATGTATTTAGGTGCATGATTGAGTTTTTTATAATAATTTAAGGACAAATTCTGTCCACTTTAGCCTCGATAATCAAGCTATTGTACTTTTTGATCCCTCTAATTTTTTCCCATACCGACCTTAATATAAAATGGGTGCATTGACAAATGGTTTCTGCTAAAAATATATAAATAGGGTCGGCAGTTGTTCAGATTATTTTACTCAAACTAAGATCTGGTACGTGTAACATTCTACAAGTTTAACCATTATTATATCAAGCGCAAATTTAGCAATATCTGAATCCCGCTAAATGATGTTAATAAAAAATTTGACATAAGAAATATATAATGGGACATGATCCATTTCAATAGTCCAGTCCAAGGTGAAAGAGTACATAATCCTTGGAGAATTGAAAAAAGTTGAAACTGATGATGGTAAGAGAATGGTTGGTAGCATTATGGGTCCTATTAATAATGCATATCCCACGCACCAGTATAATTGAACCTTGTGAAAAATAGGAGCACCACATAATATCCATTTATCACTAAAAATAATTGCAACAATAATAAAACGGCGCATAAAATTCGTTGCAAATATAATAAAATAGTAATTGAAGAGTATCTACAACATTCGCGGCTAAAATTCTAGATAAGTAAAAAGAAAGATGGAGAGAGAAAAGTGTATAAAATTCGGCAATGTATAACATTAATACTTCCTTCAACTTGGTTTCAATAATCCGATATCACCCTCAATTATCAAAAGGTCCAGATACCCCCTCAACTTAACAAAAATGAATCACTTAACCCACTCAATGTCACGTGTCAAAATATGATTCGTTTGACTTTTCAAACATATCATTTTTTGATTATTCTATTTCCAATTAGAAGTTGACACGTGACATTAAGGGGAGAAGACTGGTGCATTTTTACCAAGTTGAGGGGGGTGTCTGGACCTTTTAAAAGTTGAGAGTGACATCGGGATATTGGAGCGCTATTAAGGGGGGTGTTGATGTATTTGACCTAAATTTAATGGTTAAAATTATTTGGAATAATTAGGGGATGGGGTGGGTTCAAACTACATGGAAATATCGTTTTTTTTTATCAAATTACGAAACTTGTAAAATTAAACTAAAATAAATACATTTCAACGTGATTGCGGTTGCAATAACAAATAAAGACAAATGTGAACAAGGAAGAAAAGGAATTGACAACTGAAAAGCAAAGTCCCGCAGGCCACAGCACCACCACACCGACCTCTTTGTTGAATAATGTGCAAAGATGGTTCCCGACCTGTCTAGTTATCCAACATTTTGACCATTTTTCTTTTCGTTTTTTTTCCCCTCTTATCTCTCAACTTAGAATTTCCTCCACTGCAACTTATTTTCATCTTTATCTCAAAATTATAATTAAATGAATAACCTCAAAGGCATGTCATCAATCAAGGCAAGGACTCATACCACAACTAAATTAACAAAATTTGATTAGTTACTACAAAAGAGACTAATCATTCTAAAAAATGTATTAATCAATGAGAATGAGAAGAAAATAACAAGTAGACAAGTTCATAAATTAATTGTCCGGAATTAGGAGTCATGATGCCTAGAAGCAAAAGATGGAGTTATCTATTCACAAATTAATGTACAAGTATCATATAGTTTACGTTGTCATCTGCCTATTTTTCGCAAATGACATAATAAGTAAACAAAACAACTAGAATAAAGAATACACCCATATTGCCCTTTACCTTTTCAGAATGAAAAAAGAAGTTCCCACATTAGATGTTGAACCTACGACGCTCACTACTAATATATTCATTATACTCTTTTCCTCTTTAATTTTCCTTCCTACCTAGTCCTTACCTAAGCCCACTACAGTCTACAAGAAATGCAAGAATTGAGAACAAAATTTTTATACTTGAAAAGCATAAACATTAATTGTTGCTGTATATATAAACAAAAAGGCTACTGCAACCGTTATAACTTATAAGGTCGTGATTATAAAGCAACAAATTGAGAATAGCGTCGCCAAAGAGAAGGGAATACCTGGGAGTATATAAGATTATCAGAATCAGAAGAGGAAGGTTGAGGAGGAAGACCAAGAGCAGCACCAATATCAGCAACAGCAGGTTGAAGTTCAGAAAGAGAGAGATGGCCGTCCTTGTCTTTATCAAGTTCCTCGAACTTATTATCCACATAACTCTTAAACACCTCTTCATTTTCAACCAACTCCATTATGTCTGATCCATCTACCACTTCTCCACTTTTCCTCTCCATTTCCCCCTTTTTCCTGTGACTTCTCTTCTCTGTACTCGTGACTCTCAAACACCCACCAGAAAGTTCAGATTTTTTTTTTTTAATTTAATTAGGGTTCTTCCCCCTTTGCCCCTTCTTTTTTTCTCTCTGCTTTTGATAACTACTTGTGTCTCTGCTTCTTTTATTATGAGAGAGAATTAGAGATTCAATTGCAACCAACAAGAATGATTTTTTTTATTTACACTCTCCTCTGCTTTGTTCGCTAGGCACACATATAAGACACGTTTGCTTTCCCTTTCTAACAGAAGCTTCTAGCTTCTCCTTACCTTTCATTTACTAATTTATAAGTACTGCTTTCTTCATTTGTTTAACTGCACTATCAATTCACTTTCTTAGCTTTGCTCTCATTTAAGTAATTATTTTGTTTTGTACATCAACCAAAAGTAGATTACTGCTGTAGTAATCAATTTTAGCTAAGTTATCTTATTTATATAAAAATCTTATTTCAACCTTTACACACATTATCTCGATTTTTTATAGTCCGGAATGAAGTGTTAATTTTTTTAATGGAATTGGTTTCAAATGAGGTTTAGGACTCAGCATCCCAACTAGGTTGGCACCCCGAGCGACCCCAAACGAACACAAGAAACCGAAGAAAAAAACTTTATTAAAGAGAAAAAGAAAAAGTCATTACAACGCAAGAAGAGAAAACAAAACAAAAAAACGGGGGACAAGAAACTAAGAAAATCTATAACTACATCGACCCGATGAATCGAAGTGAAGAAGATTCCGTAAGAAGTCCGGAGCTGAAGTCCAACGTTCAGTTATGCCACGATGTCTACCATGGTTAGCGAGGGCATCCGCGACGCGATTCCCTTCGTGATAAATATGGGTAACAACCAAATTAATATCTTCAAGCTGGCCTAAGCAAAGCAGCCACTTTCTTCGAATTGTCCAAGGGACATGCACGGTTCGGGATTGAAAAATGAAGACGACATAAGATGAGTCGCATTCAAGCCAAACATTTCGCATTCCCATTGCACTAACCTCGCTAATAGCAAAGATGGCAGCTTGAAGTTCACAAAGAAAGGCATGAGAGCTATCTTCAAAGAATGAGAAGGCATGAAGGAGTCGACCATGGCAGTCATGGAAAACTCCTCCGCCACCCGAAGGCCCAGGAGTTCCAGCACAAGAGGCATCTGAATTAATCTTGATCCAGTTTGCTGGGGGAGCTGACCAACGAACGGGGGATATG
>CAOJBI010957041.1:0-11142 GCA_948277035.1 Euphorbia corollata | reverse complement strand
AGTTGCCGTTTTTCACAATCCTTAACATAATTGATAATAAACCATCAAATTATGACCAATCCTTTTGTGTGAATCAATGTGCTCCATTTATAAGTTGCTACTTTTGTGAGTTCAATTTAACACGGCTCTGATCTACTCAATTCTCATTCAAGTACACGCACCAACTACTATTCAATTTCATGTCTCAGACCTCAGTAGGCCGCAGTGTTTCTTTTTTCAGCGCCTTTAACAAAATTGATAATCAAACATAATATGATGACTAATCCTCTTGTGTGAATGCATGTGCTCTATCTGTAACTTACTTGTTCTGTGAATTTATTATTGATATCCACACCAATTAGTATTTCCCTCCGATATATGTGGACTTCAGTTGGTCACCTTAGTATCTGTTATTTTCACTACAATATACACTTCACTATTTGATTTCAGGAGCACAAAACCTTGCCAAAATGTTGATTATATTGTTTCTTCTTCTTAGTTTCATTTCCAGTCCCTCCTTTTCCATCACCGAGAGCTCAATTTCAAAATCAGAAATTTCTTTAGATGAAACTGTTCAAACTTACATTGTGTTTGTGCAGAAACCTGAAGGCCTATCCTTCACCAGTTCTGAAGATTTATGCAGGTGGTACCAATCTTTTCTACCAATTACTGCCTCTAGCTCTGAGCAGCAGCAGCCGCGCTTACTGCATTCTTATCGACATGTGGCCACAGGGTTTGCAGCCAAACTTACAGCAGCCCATGTATCAACAATGGAGAAGAAAGAGGGGTTTATTTCAGCCCGCCCTAGCAGGATGGTTACACTGCACACAACAGAAACCCCTTCATTTCTGGGCCTGGCAAACACTGTGGGACTTTGGAACTCCTCAAATGGTGGAAAGGGATTGATTATCGGATTTATCGACACTGGAATAGCAGCTGATCATCCATCTTTTAGAGGTCAGGGAATGCCTCCTCCACCAGCAAAATGGAAAGGCAGATGTGATATTCCAACTTTATGCAACAATAAGCTCATCGGTGCTAGAAACTTTGGTGATCACAACAACAACACATCTGATGAAATGAGGCATGGGACTCACACCGCTGGCATAGCAGCTGGTAGTCCCGTTAGAGGTGCTAGTTACTTTGGACAGGCTAGTGGCACGGCGATTGGCATGGCACCACTAGCCCACATTGCAATTTACAAAGTTTTTGATCGATTCAGGAATGCTGCTGACAGTGACATTTTGGCTGCAATGGATGCTGCCATTGAGGACGGGGTTGATGTGCTTTCTATTTCCCTTGGAAGCGGTTCACATCCATTTTATAATAATTCCATTGCAGTAGGTGCATTTGCAGCTATCAAAAAGGGAATTTTCGTAAGCTGCTCAGCAGGAAATGATGGGCCTCATAATAGTACACTATCAAATGAGGCACCATGGATTTTGACAGTTGGATCAAGCACTGTTGATAGAGCTGTAAGAGCCAAAGTATTTCTTGGAAACAATGCAGAGTTTAATGGTGAATCGCTTTTCCAATCACACAAATTTTCTTCAAAATTAGTCCCACTTGTTTATGCTGGTGGAAATGGAAACTCATCTGCTGCATCATGCGATTCACTGGGCATTGTTGATGTGAAAGGGAAGGTAGTTTTGTGTGAAGGAGGCGGGTCTGGCGATATTGTTTCTAAAGGTCAGGAAGTGAAGGATAATGGTGGTGTAGGCATGATCCTCATGAATGATGAACAAACAGACTTCATTACAACCCCAATGCTTCATGTGCTCCCAACATCACAAGTGAGCTACCTTTCAGGAGTGGCGATAAAATCATATATAAACTTGACATCGTCTCCAAAAGCTACAATATTGTTCAAAGGAACTGTACTAGGAAAACAAGCAGTGCCTGAAGCTCCTCAAGTTGCCATTAAATCATCAAGAGGTCCTAGCGTTGCTAGCCCAGGGATCTTGAAACCCGACATTCTTGGTCCTGGAGTGCTAGTTTTAGCAGCTTGGCCAGTTTCAGTTGACAATACCAACAAATTCGCTATGATATCTGGAACTTCAATGGCATGCCCTCATTTAGCTGGCATCGCTACTTTGCTTAAAAATGCTCATCCCGAATGGTCTCCAGCTGCCATAAAATCAGCCATGATGACAACTGCTGATTTGAACAATCTTGGAGGCAATCCGATTTGTGATCAACAATTTGTTGCATCTAATGTGTTCGCAATTGGAGCAGGCCAGGTGAATCCGAATAGAGCAGCCAATCCGGGGCTTGTTTACGATATCCAGCCCGAAGACTACATTCCTTACTTATGTGGTTTGGGTTATTCGGACAAAGAGGTGGGTGTTATAGTTCAGAGCAATGTTGTATGTTCAACAGATTCAAGCATACTCGAAGCCCAACTGAACTACCCATCCTTCTCGATCAAACTCGGATCTGCCCCAAAATCATACAGAAGAACAGTCACCAATGTCGGCAATGCTAACTCCACTTACAAGGTTAACATTTGGGCACCTGATGGGGTAGTTATTCAAGTAATACCTGAGAAATTGAATTTCAGTAAGGTGAACCAGAAAGCCACTTACTCAGTAACATTTAGCAGAAATTCAAAACCATGTGGATCTTTTTCTCAGGGACACCTAACTTGGGTGGCTGGAGGGTACTCTGTTCGTAGTACAATTGCTATCCTTTTCGAATGACATACTTGTTGCCTTCCTTTTACTATTTTATAATATTGTTCCACTAAGTAAATGTACTAATCATTCATATTGAGGCATTGGCAATTTTATTGCAAAAATATCAATCAGGTGTCAATCTATTATGTAATGTTTGAGGATATGTTTCCCTTATTTTAAGTTCATTGATAGCAAAGTTTCACAACACTACTGATAAATTAAGCATGTTTGATTTCTTTAAAATAAAAAATTAATAAGCATGCATATTTTGCAAAAATTGTTGGGTTAATTTATTGAGGTAATATATTAAGAATGGGATTAATGAAGGGAAGTGTAGCAGGGAGGAAATGTGAATACTGTGGGACAGGATAACAGAACTTCTTGGAGATTTTGTTGCAAAGAAGTATAAAGACTTGGCATGCTCAAGGAAAATGCCTCTGGAATCCTTGGTAAGTATATATTTCTTAAGCGAAAATTTCTTGTTAAATTGATGCTATTTCTGGTAATGTTTTCACGCAATCTCTTTTGTGAACGTGTCTAATGATTTTATGAGAACATTTTTTAGGGTACCATGTGAATAACTAGTGAATGAATGTATTGATTTGTTTCTGTTGTAAATGATTTTTTTGGTCACTGCGGACTCTGAGAAAATCTTTTCTTTTTGCGTATTTAGTTCAAAATTGTTTCTTTTACATTCTAGAAAAGATGTATGTTCCTTTAGCATAGTGATGGTTTTGGCATGAAGAAGAGTAAATTACAGAAAAAGTTGCACCATTTATTATCGGACATAAAGATGTCTAGATCAAGTTAATGTACGGGGTCTCTTTAAGAAAGAATTAAGACGTTGTTTTGTGGTGTTGTGTGATCTTGTTGATACAAGAGGTAGATTTGATAGTTTTCATTCTTAAAATTCACTGCTTGAAATATTTTGGATCGTAGCTTTATTTGTTGCAATTAGTTTGACAAGTGGGGAATATTTTAAGATCCTCTGCTTGCTTATGCGTGGACTTGCATAATGCTTGCTTAAGGTTCTCTAGGCTGACCATCAAATAACACGGAGCTGTTATTCGAGTTTCGTTCAAAATCTTAACACATTTCTGGGTCAAAAGTTAGGCAAGACAAGTGAAGGTGCCAAGCTGACTTTTTGCTAATTGCATCCATGTTCTTTTGTTACGTATCTCGCTATACTCCCTATTTTTTTTTTGTGCTTTGTTTTGGCAAAAATAGTCTGACCGAATTCTTTTATCAGGTTAAAATTTCTGAATTAAATGATCAATTAATTACTTAGTTGTGCTCTACTTGATTTGAGTTTGAAAAGTTTGTCTATATTCTCTTAATTTCTTGCTTATCTTCAGCTCTCAAGACTTCTTATGTTATCTTCATCACCACCATTGTTCACTAGAAAGCATTCTTTGTTTTTGGCTCTTCTCACCACTTCTTATGTTATATCTTAATCCCAATTATTCTTACTTTTTCCTTCACCCAACCTTGTGTGATTAGGTCTCTTTCTTTTGAAATTAAACCTTATAATTCGTTTAATGAAATCTTCCAAAGGTTTTCTGGATCTGCTTCCCTTGTGAGTTTTGCTCCAATTTCTGTCAATTTGACTGTTTTATTTGTCCGCGGTGGACAGCTGTGGTTGCAGCAAGAGGAAGATTGGATCATGTGAGAATTGCTGTCCGCTGAAGAATGGCGTAAAGAAATCTGTAAAGTCCTAATATTAGGATGGGTGTGGAACTTGGATTCTCGATCCATCTTTTAGGGTCTGTATCATATTTTTTTTAAGATCCACTGGGTTGGATATGAATCCAACAAAAATATTACCGGATTTTATTTTGAGATCCAATGGATATGGGTTGGATAGGGATGCATTGTAATTATTTTAAACAAGAACATTTTATTTTATATAATATCCAACCTTCGAATATTTGTTAAAATATTTTTATAAAATTGAAGTTCAGTATCTTCCATTTAACTTTATATTATGAAAATGTGTCACTTAAATTATATTATATGTATTTAAATAACTACAAAAATAAAAACCCTAGTTAATAGAATGATTATGAGTCTCGTACAATTAATATGTGATACTTTATTATAGATCCGTTTAAGATTTGTTTTGGATTCGGATTTGTGGGATCCATTGGAAATGGATTTGGATACTAAATGTCTATATCCGTTGGATTTAGATCGTATAGAGTCCAATATATAAAAATGAATAAGGATATGATCCACCAGGATCCGGTCCAGTTATGGCACACGCCCATCGCTACCTCACATGCACATATTCTGCTCCAATTATATATATTAAATTTTCATATTAATATTATTCAAATAAAATATAATTAATCAATAAATACAAAAGACATATATATAATTTTGGAGACATTAAATGTAAAAATATAACTATAAATATCATCACCCAAAAATATTCATTCATCCAACGTAAATAATGATTTACAAATAAATACAAAATCATATAAATAATTATGATACATTTAAAAAGTATAATTTTTTTGTGGAATTAACTATTATTAGTAAATATTTATGATCTTTCTAATTTGAATAACGTTTAACCATTCATAGAAAAATAACTTTTAAATAAAGTTTTTTAAAGACTTAAATTCATGAAAGGAAATAAATATCGGAAATTTATTATTATCATTATTATTATTTTTATTATTACATTCCAAAAAATCATCAGTTCGAGAGATTTAAAATCCAAAATAATTTATTGCTAATATTGTTATTTGGTCAATTATAAATATGTGCAAGTTACCTAGTCTTAGCAATATTAAGAAAATGGAGGCAAGACTAAAATCTATTCTCTTAATTGTTTGTATGGTTTTGTCATGTGTGTCTGTCATTGCTCAAGGTATTTGCTATTCCATCGTCATATCTTAGTTTAATTTATCAATCTATATAATTTTTTTTTTCAATCACATATGTTGAAATTTATCCATGTCTAAAATCACTGTTTTAAAATACACTAAGCACTGTCTAGGAATTGGGTAAATTAGTATTTTTTTTTTAATTTTCAATATTTATTAATGAATTATTATAATAAATTTATTAAGACGTAAATTTTTGTATGATAAAATTAAAAATCCATGTAACACTTTTCTAAGCTTTAGCAACGTTTCTAAATATCTGTAAGGGATTTTGCAAGGGAACTACGCCCTTTATACGTTTTGACCGTTTTGGACTGTCTGATTATATAAAATCGTGACAGTATTCCAAAAATCCCCACTAGACGGCCGCCTTTTAATACACTGTCTAAAACTATACATGGTAATATGTATTTTTGGCAAAGCTTTTTCTTTCATTTTAACCAAACAATTGAATTTAAATTCAAGTCAAATTTTTTTATTGAAATCGATAAATTTATTCCAACAATCGTTTCTCATTCACATACGTGTATTTGTTTTCTTATGTAGAAAAAGATTTGAAGAGGTGCAAGGACGATCGGACATTCTGTGGGAGTTGCGAAATCGATCATGGTCCAAGTGAATTATGTAAACAAGATTTCATCAACAATTTTCCAAACAGTAATCCAGATGGGTGCACCTGCGAAACTTTGTATCAAAATGGTGATCAAATTTGTGCTATTCACAGAGGTTGTACTTGTAATGTTGACTGTAGCTAATATATGACAAAGACATACTAAATAACAAAACCAAAAAATAAACTTTGCAATCTATGTTTTCTTTAGTCTCAACTAACGTTTTTGATCCATTATCATAAGAGCTCCTGCATACGTCAATCATTGTTTCAAATCTATAACGGTCTTGCTTAAAAAAGATAAATCTGGGTGTCTAATATGAAAGATCAACAAGTATCTTGTTTAAAAGCTAATGAAGTCGATTATGTCATAAAAACTAAAAAATTAACAATAGCATATTATTCAACAGAAAAGAAAGAGAAGACATGCACAACTAGTCGATAGATGTTGCCGCTATCCTGATGAGTCTTTGGCAGGGCGAAACCAGTGCATGTCTGCGAGGGAAAAGGCTGGTCTCGAGGTCATGCGTCTTTTACTATACGGGAAAATTTTTTTCCCTGTTTTTAGGTGGGAAAACATTTGTCAATATTTGTTAGGGGATTTTTGAGTTGACAAGTAAATGTTTTCGTTGACAATTTTTACAGCTAAAAAGCATAGAAAAATATTTTTACACAAACAAACAAGGCCTTGATATACGTTTGGGATGAGCAGAAACAAAGCCATCCATGGCTTTCACTTCTACTGTTGTACATAAGTCTTACAACAAAACCACTGAATATAGTTTGATAAGAGTAAAAAATCTGTCAGATTTAGAGATGAAGGACTTGTACCAGCTCTCTACATCAGTATCGACCATACCATCTGTTTGGCTGACATGGACTATGTAGTTTTTCCTGTCATGATGTGTTGAGTTGGTTGTCAAGGGGTGGGACATGGAAGGATGCATTTAAAAACAGACCAGAATAAGAAAACCAAAGACATCTATATCGCTAAATATTGCTGACATGAAGTAAGGGAAGAGCCAACACAAGGCCAAATCTCAATTAGCATGATAGTAATAAGAAGAATAGAAGAAAATAATGATGTTTGTGCAATAAATGGTTTCACTCTCAATACCAATTTATAGCAAGCAGAAATTTGAGCAGTACTTGACAGAATATATGTCAGTAGACTCATCACAAAGCGTTCCAACAACAAGCCATGACTCAGGAACTTGAAAAAGGGAGGTGCCAATATTGTCAAATCACTGCTATTTGTTAGTCAGTCCGATCTGCTGCACGTGGTAAGAGGGAAGCCATCTTAGTGAGCTTTTTTGCAATCATTCCGATTAGACCATTAAACTGTTGAACAATTTCTTCCAAAATCAAATTTGCATCAAGTTTAACAGCTATTACTGCTTCTGGTGTTGCCTCATACTTATCAATTGCATCAAAGAGACGACGATAATCTGGTCGGACTTTGTCTTCGTCTGGACGAGTTTCAACTGCTATTATTCCAACATTGTTTACACTAAGTAGCATGTAGGGACACTTGAAAGGAAGAACGCCATCCCATCTAGCAATTTGAAACTTGAACTCGGTTGGGTTGAAAGTACGGTGGCAAAATCGGCAAACTATTTTACCCTTACGGTACACATCACCGTAATCACGCGTCACTCTTTCTACCCATAATTGATGAATGCTGTCAGGAATTACGGTGGCAATTGTAATTCTTACATGTCAATTTGATAACTTTGTAGCAGAGGCAAGATTTTGTAAATTTTTCTGTTCTACGATATTTTTTGCTGGATCTTATCATGTGATGGTTCAATATCTTGTTAAAATGTTGTGTTCCAAGTAAAAGATATGCTAAGGAAGCTATTGAGAATATTGTTGATGCAAATAAGAAAAAGAAAGTGGAATCCAGCAGCTCTTATGGTAAATTTGAGTTTGACATTTGCATAAGAATAAAGCATGGAATATCATTTAAAACAGAAGTTGGCTTCTCAGAATATTGTAGATGTTCCTGACAGCATTCATCAACTATGGGTAGAAAGACTGACGCGTGATTACGGAGATGTGTACCGTAAGGGTAAAATCGTTTGCCGATTTTGCCACCGTACTTTCAGCCCAACCGAGTTCAAGTTTCAAATTGCTAGGTGGGATGACATTCTTTCTTTCAAATGTCCCCACATACCACCTAGTGTAAAAAATGTTGGAATAATAGCAGTCGAAACTCGTCCAGACGAAAGCAAAGTCTGACCAGATTATCGTCGTCTCTTTGATGCAATTGATAAGTATGAGGCAACACCAGAAGCAACAACAGCTGTTAAACTTGATGCAAATTTGATTTTGGAAGAAATTGTTCAACAGTTAAACGATCTAACCGAAATGATAGCAAAAAAGCTCACTAAGATGGCTTCCATTTTACCACGTGCTGCAGATTAGACTGATAAACAAGTAGCAGCGATTTGACAATATTGGCACCTTCCTTTTTCAAGTTTTGAGTCATGGCTTGTTGTTGGAACGCTTTGTGACGAGTCCAATTGTCGGACTTATATTCTGTCAAGTACTGCACAAACTTCTGCTTGTTATAAATTAACATTTAGAGTGAAACCATTTATTGCACAAACATCATTCTTTTTCTTCTTATTACTATCATGCTAACTGAGCTTTGACCTTATGTTGGCTCTTCCTCTACTTCATGTCATCAATATTTAACTATATGAATGTCTTTGGTTTTCTTATGCTGGTCTGCTTTCAAATGCATTCTTCCCTTTCCCACCCCTTGACAACCAACTCAACACATCATGACATGCAAAACTACAAAGTCCATGTCAGTCAACCAGATGGCATCGCCGATACTGATGTTTCTTCATCTCTGAATCTGACAGATTTTTTACTCCTATCAAGATATATTCAATGGTTTTGCTGCAAGACTTACGTACATCAGACAATAGCTTCCTTAGCACCTCTTTTACTTGGAACACAACATTTTAACAAGATATTGAACCATCGCATGATAAGATCCAGCAAAAAATATCGTAGAACAGAAAAATTTACAAAATCTTGCCTCTGCTACAAAGTTATCAAATTGACATGTAAGAATTACAATTGCCACCGTAATTCCTGACAGCATTCATCAACTATGGGTAGAAAGAGTGACACGTGATTACGGAGATGTGTACCGTAAGGGTAAAATCGTTTGCCGATTTTGCCACCGTACTTTCAACCCAACCGAGTTCAAGTTTCAAAATGCTAGGTGGAATGGCATTCTTTCTTTCAAATGTCTCCACATACCACCTAGTGTGAAAAATGTTGGAATAATAGCAGTCGAAACTCGTTCAGAAGAAAGGCAAAGTCCGGCCAGATTATCGTCGTCTGTTTGATGCAATTGATAAATACGAGGCAACACCAGAAGCAGCAACAACTGTTAAACTTGATGCAAATTTGATTTTGGAAGAAATTGTTCAACAGTTAAACAGTCTAACCGAAATGATAGCAAAAAAGCTTACTAAGATGGCTTCCATTTTACCACGTGCTACAGATTAGACTGATAAACAAGTAGCAGCGATTTGACAATATTGGCACCTTCCTTTTTCAAGTTTTGAGTCATGGCTTGTTGTTGGAACGCTTTGTGACGAGTTTAATTGTCGGACTTATATTCTGTCAAGTACTGCACAAACTTTTGTTTGCTATAAATTGACATTTAGAGTGAAACCATTTATTGCACAAACATCATTCTTTTCTTCTTTTCTTCTTATTACTATTATGCTAACTGAGCTTTGACCTTATGTTGGCTCTTCCTCTACTTCATGTCAGCAATATTTAACGATATGAATGTCTTTGATTTTCTTATTCTAGTGTACTTTCAAATGCATCCTTCCCTTTCCTACCCATTGACAACCAACTCAACACATCATGACATGCAAAACTACAAAGTCCATGTCAACCAACCAGATGGCATGGCCGATACTGATGTAGAAAGCCGGTACAAGTTCTTCATCTCTGAATCTGACAGATTTTTTACTCCTATCAAGATATATTCAATGGTTTTGCTGCAAGACTTGCGTACATCAGCAAAAGTGAAAGCCATGGATTAGATGGATCGCTTTGTTGCTGCTCATCATAAACGTATACTAAGGCCTTGTTTGTTTGCTTAAAATATTTTACAGGAAAGTATTTTCCAAATTTTTCTATGCTTTTTAGCTGTAAAAATTGTCAACGAAAACATTTACTTGTCAACTCAAAAATCCCTTAACAAATATTGACAAATATTTTCCCACCTAAAAACAGGAAAAACATTTTCCCGTACACAAAACGACGCTCTTTCTCATTTCTTTTATGTGCAGCTCTCCAATCAAACATACCATCAACACCTCACATTGCCTTGGGTCTAGTTTTATTCGCTTCTTAGTTCTCGTTCTTTTTAATACTTCAATGGCCTAAAATTTTTTATGGCAATATTTAAAAACATCTTGGACCAAAAAGCAATCTCAATTGCTTCCGTCCAAGAAACATATATGTATATAATGTAGTGGCATGTAACGTACAAGGTTAAACAAAAGGATATACCTTGGACTGTAGGTCTGCTTAGTCCTTGTATTTCATTGTTTCTTTCTCGAAACCAACTGTCAGGATTTGCTTTGCATATTCCTCAACAATCAACATTTTGACTTAGCTGTGCAATCTAATATGCGTAGTCGGCGTAGTCGACTGTTTGATGACGGAATGGAGCTGGAGATCGAGGGTATGGGGCATGCGTTCTGCGTCTAAGCGACATTGTCGTTGTTTTGGAAGAAGAAGGAGAAGCCATAGCTGCGTCAAATGAAAGATGTCAAGGAATAATAAAATAGGGGTTTCGTGGTTTTTAATCCAAAATAACCCTGAGCCGGACCGGTTCAGATTATATAAATATTTATTGGGAAATTGAAGGAAATAACCCAAACAAATAATGAAATGATGAACCGTTTGTTATGATTTAAAGAATTAAATATGTACTCTTGTA
>CAOJBI010956247.1:0-10490 GCA_948277035.1 Euphorbia corollata | reverse complement strand
TAATAATAATAATAATAATAATTATTATTATTATTATTATTATTATTATTATAGTAATTATTAAATCAACAAAACTGACTACTCTCCCTTCAATTATTTTTTATCACCATCACAAGGAAGCTAACTAATTATAACAATTTTACTTTTCTTTCTTCTTTTCATGATCAAGCAACGAGGAAGTTGCACAAAAGCTGCCCTGCACCCTCTTTTCTTTGTGTATATAAGCTCACCATTCTGTAATCTCCTCTTCATCCCCTCCTCTTTTCTTCACCTCTTTGTATTCTTGCGTTTTATTCTTTGCATTCTTGCGTTTTGATCGCCGTTTTTGGATTCTCTTCATTCCTTTCAGTTTCAACTACAAGTCCCTGTAATATCAACCTCAATTTGTGCCATTTGGAGGTAAATTTCTTTGCTATACATAGGTGCACTTTCTTCTGTCTCATTGCATTTATCTATTTGAAAAAGAATTACATGCACCCGTTTACGTAGTTCAAGTAGTTAGTAAACCGGACTAGTTTAATAAATCATGAATATTTAAATTCAAAATAGATAAAACGTTATATCTCATTAGAAGTATTCATTTAACGTAATGATCCAGATTAATAAAATGATAAAAAATATATCGTACAACTATATAAAAAATTATTAATGTAGGACATTAGTCCCGAGGAATAATTTTTTTCTCGAATTGTCTTAAACTTAGTATGGAATTAAAATATTGGGGCAAAATTTCGCATTTTATATTATTCAGCTCATGCATTGTGTTAGCCATGGGTAGCTATAAGTCCAAATTCAATTATTCAACCATTAGTTAAAATGGGTTGGAATAGGGTAAAGGATATTCCTAGGATTTTTCATTGTTGTGTTGTAGAATTAAAACAATAAAATCAATGTAATAAAAACATAATGTGTTGTACGTACCAAAGGTCCTATTGCATTAAAATATAGCAAGCTGGCTATGGCCGGGGTAGCTTACAATGAATTAAATATTTTTTTAAAAATTCATCAAATGTGTTTTTTTTTTCACAATTATTTGTTTTGATTCAAATTATTCTGGACTTGTCTTCTTTTTTTGGGTAAATTTGGGATCTGTGGTTTGGATCATTTTTAAAACGGGTCTTGTGTTGACTATTATGGATCTCAAACGTGGTAAAGGGCAATCTAGGACACTTAAAATCCAATACAAGACCCGTTTTAAAAATGACCCAAATCACAGATTCATTTTTTGAAATTTTTTTTTTTTTGGTTAGTTGGAAAAATTTTCATTCGTCTGGTTCTCATACGATCTACTAAGGGTTTGACATTTAAAACCGAGATTTTCTAATATGCACAATAATTCCAGATAAGATTCAACAAATGCTACCTAATAGTCTTTGCTTTTGTTACATTAATTTTTCTTTATCTACTTCCATCATCCATTCTTCTCTATGCTAAGGTCCCACTATACATAATTTGTGCACCTTACTCACTTTGTTCTCCACCCACCATTTTGTTTAGTATCATTCTACGTTATAAGAAAGGGATTTCAAATTAATATAAATTAAATCCCAATTGTGAATTTCCTTACTTTAATTTAAATTTATCTTCAAGCTCTTTATACAAAAATGGAGCTTCATTGTTAAAATGATCCACATATAATAATGATCTTGTTTCCTCTTTGATTATTAGGTAAACGTTAGATTATTTTCTTGGGGTTTAAGCCATTACTTATGGCATGATTTGCATTCTTGGGGCTTAAGCATTTTTAATGCAATATTAACATCATCTACAAAATAGATATAATAACTTCATTTCAATCACCTCCAATTTACCATTATACCCTTTTCTCTATTAGCTCATTAATTTTTTATTTCTTTATAAAAGTAAGAATTAGGACAAAGACATAAAGGACATATTATATAACCCAAAATCCACTAATACATGTAGTTAAAATTGATACAGTATTTCTTTTTTCTAGGTTGTTACCTTTACTCTTTTATTTTTCTTTTATTTTTTACATAATATTTTAATAAAATTCAGACATTTTTTTTTCTATAAAAGAAGACAATCTCAACGCTTTTATTCACAACACTTGATTGTGTTTCCCTTCTCTATTCTCTTTTTGCGTTTGGTTAGTTTATTCGCTTATTATTCTCTGTTTTTCTTCTTTATGTTTTCTTCTTCATAAGCCTATTCTGCTCAAGTTTTTGGCTATGGTGATCTTCTGCTACTGTTCTGAATAATCTTTTGCCAATTCTTTACTCAAACTCTGCTATTCTACAAGATTCTAATTTGCATGTGATCATCTCTGCTACCAAAGGATCAATTTCTTATGACAATGGAATGCTTAAACTAAAACGTCATCGCTTTTGACCTTTTAATTTGTGTCTGTATACACTGTCCAGACATAATAATCAAAGCTTTACTTTCTCTTTCTTCTTCCTCGTCAAAGCTTCTTATCCGTTTTTAAACAGTCAATTTCAAGGACAAATATTTTTCTCTGCTCTGCCTTGTTCTTGTTGGCTTAAAGGTCTAATCTTTGGGTCATTACAAAAAACATTAACTAAAGTAACCTTTGCCTGGCATCTTGTTAACCATACAGATGTCTGAAACAAAATCGAAGAATAATGTTTGATCTTATCTTAAATCTTGATAAAATCTGTCAAAATTTTGGTTAAATACAGGTTTTCGTTGCATTATTGCAGGCAGTCATCTTAGTTCAACCATCTTGGCACTTATTTATTATTTTATTTAAAGTGGTTGTTGAGTTGGTAGTTTTCTTCTAGAATAATAAAGAATTTGTTGGGTTTTGACTTGGTTGCAGATTTATTAAAGTAATCTGATCAGTAACCATGGCGGAGCGTGTGATCACTCGCGTCCACAGCATCCGTGAACGTTTGGATGAGACTCTTGCTGCTAACCGCAATGAAATTGTTGCTTTGCTCACTAGGTAAGTAAGATCTTGTTTTGCATGCTTATTTTGAGCCTTGCTTTCAGGTCTTAAAGATGGGGATTTTTTTTTTGTTTCCTTGAATTGCAGGATTGAAGGTAAGGGAAAAGGAATCCTTCAGCATCACCATATCATAGCTGAGTTTGAAGCAATTCCTGAAGAGAACAGGAAAAAGCTCTTGGAAGGTGTATTTGGTGATGTTTTGAGGGCTTCACAGGTAAATTCAATTTAGTTACACCCTTTTAATTTTTGTTTTATCTAATTGAATAATTAGGTGTTTGATCTGTTGATTGTTGTGATTTTAGGAAGCGATTGTTTTGCCTCCATGGGTTGCTCTTGCTGTGAGGCCCAGGCCTGGTGTTTGGGAGTACATAAGAGTCAATGTCCATGCTCTTGTTGTTGAAGAGCTCAGAGTCGCGGAGTATCTCCGTTTCAAGGAAGAACTTGTTGATGGAAGGTAAATTTTAGGGATCAAAGTTTTATGTTTTTTCAACTGGGGTTTGTTTGTTTAATTGTAATGTTGTTTGATTACTCC
This sequence comes from Euphorbia corollata, assembly GCA_948277035.1. Lineage (NCBI taxonomy): Eukaryota > Viridiplantae > Streptophyta > Magnoliopsida > Malpighiales > Euphorbiaceae > Euphorbia > Euphorbia corollata. The sequence goes on along the minus strand of CAOJBI010956247.1, from coordinate 7,026 downwards.
ATATCAACAGTGGTAACGGCAATTTTGTGCTTGAATTGGACTTCGAACCATTCAATGCATCTTTCCCTCGCCCAACTCTGTCAAAGTATATTGGTAATGGTGTTGAGTTCCTTAATCGTCACCTCTCTGCAAAATTGTTCCATGACAAGGAGAGCTTGCATCCTCTTCTTGAGTTTCTCAAGGTCCACTGCCACAAGGGCAAGGTACTTTTCGCCTTTTTCGGTTAATTTCTAGCTAGGTTTATCTAGTCATGCATTTGTTGCGATGTTATGTGATTGAATTGCTTGGCTGTTTTTTTTTGTGTAGAACATGATGTTGAATGATAGGATTCAGAACTTGAATTCCTTGCAATATGTGCTTAGAAAGGCCGAGGAGTATCTAGTAGCATTGCCCGCTACTACTCCATACTCCGAATTTGAGCACAAGTTCCAAGAGATCGGCCTCGAGAGAGGGTGGGGTGACACCGCTGAGCGTGTGCTCGAGATGATCAGGCTTCTCTTGGATCTTCTAGAAGCACCCGATCCTTGCACCCTTGAGCATTTCCTTGGGAGAATTCCTATGGTTTTCAATGTCGTGATTATGTCTCCTCATGGATACTTCGCCCAGGACAACGTCTTGGGGTACCCAGACACTGGAGGACAGGTTCATCTTTTCGCTCGAACGATTTGCTTGTGATATGTAGTTCAATATGTAACTGATTTTGTTTGCTCTTTCCTTTAGGTTGTCTATATCTTGGATCAAGTCCGTGCCTTGGAGACTGAAATGCTTCAGCGTATTAAGCAACAAGGGCTCGACAACATTACCCCTCGCATTCTCATTGTGAGTTTAGCATTGATGTTTGGTTGTAATTGTTTTGTGATCTTGTTGCTCAAGCTCTTGTGCTTGTTTGTTGTGTAGATTACAAGACTCCTCCCTGACGCTGTAGGGACCACTTGCGGTCAGCGTCTTGAGAAAGTGTATGGATCTGAGTACTGCGATATCCTTCGTATTCCCTTCAGAACCGAGAAGGGTATTGTTCGTAAATGGATCTCGCGATTCGATGTGTGGCCCTACCTAGAAACCTACACTGAGGTTGAGCATTGTTTTAGGCCTTTATATTTACTTAGTATTGCTTTGGCATATAGTAATTCGTTGTCTTAATGTTTGGCCTTGCTTTATCAGGATGTTGCCACTGAAATCGGAAAGGAGTTCCAGGGAAAACCCGACTTGATCATTGGAAACTACAGCGATGGCAACATTGTCGCCTCTTTGTTAGCTCATAAGCTTGGCGTCACAGAGGTTTGTTTGTTTTCCCCTCGAGATTGTTGCGAAAATCGTGTCTTATAAATTGGCTAATTAACATCTAACTTTGTTGCAGTGTACTATTGCTCATGCTCTTGAGAAAACAAAATATCCCGAATCTGACATTTACTGGAAGAAGTTCGATGACAAGTACCACTTCTCTTGCCAATTCACAGCTGATCTGTTTGCCATGAATCACACAGATTTCATCATCACAAGTACATTCCAAGAAATCGCTGGAAGGTGAAATGCTTCACCTTTTTATTGACATAATAGTTGAATAGCATAATAGCTGGATAGAGCCCTACAAGGCCAAGAGGCATTCTAGCTTTAAGCACTCTCATCAATTAGGCTAGGATTCTATTTTCAGCAATTTGAAATCTACTGAAATCTAATTAACCAGTTTTCAGTAGCACTAATATGCAAGACTTGAAATATATATCATAGTTGTTTGCTTCCCTGCACGCCTATCCCATGCTTTCTCAGCCGACCATCTTTACTTCTCTTTTCTTGGTTTTCTTTTATTCTGTATAATTGGCTCTAATAGTATATTATATTCCTAATTTTTTTCATGAGGTCTTCATTTCTTTTTAACTTGGCTATATAGTATTAATTATTCATCATTCATAGCTGACGCGAGAAGGATATAAAAAATCAAGCCAATGAAATTTGATATTTGTTTGATATAAAAATGAATAGTGACAGAAATGGATATATATGTACAGAAATTAGGTAGAATTTGTTTGAAGTTTTGTGAATTTATGAAATATATATCATAGTTGTTTGCTTCCCTGTGATCATCATCAGGCAATAAGCCTATAACCCTCAAATTCCTATCTTCTTCTTTCCCTACCTCAAAGAATATGGTGACAACTCTTCTAGTCTTAACATTGCCTTTTTTTTTTTTTACTGTTTCAGCAAGGACACTGTTGGTCAGTACGAGAGCCACACTGCTTTCACCCTTCCAGGACTCTACCGTGTGGTTCATGGTATCGATGTCTTTGACCCAAAATTCAACATTGTCTCACCTGGCGCTGACATGAGCATTTACTTCGCCTACACTGAGGAGAAACGCAGGCTGACCGCTTTCCACAAGGAAATTGAGGATCTTCTCTACAGCCCTGTCGAAAACGAGGAGCACTTGTGAGTTGCGCTCGCTTTTGCAAAGCAGACTTGAACATTATTTGGTTAAACAAACAAATTATTCATCATTGTTAACTATGTTCTGCAGGTGCGTGCTCAAGGACCGTAGCAAACCGATTATATTCACCATGGCTAGGCTAGACAGGGTCAAGAATTTGACTGGCCTTGTGGAATGGTACGGAAAGAACGAAAAGCTTCGTGAATTGGCCAACCTTGTAGTAGTTGGTGGCGATCGGAGGAAGCAGTCACAGGACATCGAAGAACAGTCCGAAATGAAGAAAATGCATGCTCATATTGAAAAATACAATCTGAACGGTCAATTCAGATGGATTTCTTCCCAGATGAACAGGGTGAGGAATGGTGAGCTGTACCGTTACATTTGCGACTCTAAGGGAGTTTTCGTTCAGCCTGCTCTTTACGAGGCATTCGGTCTGACTGTTGTTGAGGCCATGACTTGTGGTCTGCCAACATTTGCTACTTGCAACGGTGGTCCCGCTGAGATTATTGTGCATGGAAAATCGGGTTTCCACATTGACCCCTACCATGGCGACCAGGCAGCTGAACTCCTCGTCAACTTCTTCGAGAAGTGCAAGAAGGATCCGTCCCATTGGGATGAGATTTCCAAGGGAGCAATGAAGCGTATCGAAGAGAAGTAAAAACACCTTACCAAACCGAATTCCGGCATTACTTTTTTTAATCTAACCATGATATTCTAACATGTTTATTATGACTTGGCAGGTACACCTGGCAAATCTACTCTCAGAGGCTGTTGACTCTCACTGGTGTTTATGGCTTCTGGAAACATGTTTCCAAACTGGACCGCCGCGAAAGCAGGCGTTACCTCGAAATGTTTTATGCCTTGAAATACCGCAAACTGGTAAAACAAAATATCTCATCTAAATCAGAGTTTTTGTTGATTCACATAAAATATGGTCATTAATCGCTTGACTTTTTTTTGGAATTTTCAGGCCGAATCGGTTCCATTGACCATCGAAGAGTAAGGGTTTTTCAAGTTTGAAAGTTCAGTTGGGAAGTTTCCAAGATGTGAAGAATAATAAATGGTCTTTTTGCAATATGTGATAGGACTTGTAGGACTTTCCATTGCTTCATTTCATATATTTCCTTTCTGTTTTTTTCCCTTTACTTTCTGCGGTGTTTGTTTGAACTTTTTGCCCACTTCAATTTCAGTAAAGGTTGTGCCTTTTTTGGTTATATATCAAGTTTGTGCTTTACTTTCAATCATGGCTCGTTTAGTATTTTTCCGCCTGTTTTCCACTCAAAAGTACTTGAACTTGGAATAACAGATTTTATCTTGCCACATTAGTTGGGATATTTCCAGTTAGTGCCACATTTGATGGGATATTTCCACTTAGATATATACAAATCAATTTAGTTGAAAATCAATTGAATCAGTTAAAAAAAACAAGTTTAAAATTAACACCAAGTACAAAAGCTCTTTCGTCCTCCATTGAATCAAGAAAAGTTCCTTCTTTTATTGTTTTTCTTCTTCTTGACGTTGCCACAATAACAATGGCAATCAAGAACTCATATTCAAGAACTTGTATAACGATCATCTTCTTAATTCTAACAGCATTACTCGTCTGTTCAATCTTCAGCCATTTCTCTTCTATCTCGAAACGAAAAGAGCAAATCGCAGATTTTCATCCAATTATCAGAACTGTTTGTAAGAGAACTTTCTACCCGTCTCTATGCTTCAACACTCTCTCCCACGCCTCCAAAAACTCCACCACATTTCGCCAGATTCTTGAAATCACGATCGTTGCTTCTGATAAATCCGTTACTAAAACAAGAACTCAGGTGAAGCACCTCCTCACTTACCAAGATTTGATTTTGCAGCAAAGGATTTTGTTGCAAGATTGTTTGGAAATGTTAGGCCAAACAATCGAAGAACTTGGTCAATCCCTGGATTATCTTTTCCGTTCTAGTTCTAATGTTGATTCGTTGTACGCTAATCTCAAGACATTGCTCAGTGCATCAATGACTAATCAGCATACTTGCCTTGATGGATTCTCCGATTTGAATCGCCATTCTCGTGATTCCAATGAGCACATTCGTCTCGAGAAACAGATTCGAGACTCTTTGGTTCCAGTTATTCGTTTGATTAGCAATTGTTTGTCCATTGTTACGTACATGGAGAGAAGAAACGAAAGAACTGTCAATAGTAGACAAATGTTTGCCAAAATGCCCCAAAGAAGAAAGTTTCCTGCTAGGATTACATCCAGCGATCGGGTTTTAATGGAACGAAAGGGCAAAATCGTCCCCAATTCTACAGTTGCCACAGATGGAAGCGGCGATCATCGCTCGATTAGCGAGGCTTTGAAGAAGGCGCCAAAGAGGAGCCAAAACCGATTCGTGATCAAGATCAAGGCCGGTGTTTACAATGAGAGAGTCGAAATATCAAGAGAGAACACTAACATTATGTTAATTGGAGACGGAATGTCGAAAACCATAATCACAGGCTCTAGAAACTTCGTCGATGGATTCTCGACCATTGATTCGGCTACATTGAGTATGCGTTCCTTGCTTGTACTTCCAATTTTTTAAAGGACCTAATACATTAATAGTCCCCAGAATTTGCTCAAAACACCTTAAATGTCATGTGTCCATTTGGAGAAAAAGAAAACATTTTCGAAGAGTTAAATCAACTAGAAGTTGAATCGTGGCATTCAGGGGCAGTAGGTATGATTGGCCAAGTTCAGGGGATGATGATACATTAGACCCTTTTTTAGTTTTCGGGTAGTGTATGCCGACTATCTATCGAGTACTTAATGTTATCTATCATTTCAGCTGTTGTAGGGGACAAATTCCTAGCCCGGGACTTGACGATCCTCAACACGGCAGGCCCGCATAAATACCAGGCAGTTGCAGCTCGTGTCACGTCAAACTCAGCTTTCTACCGCTGCAACTTCAGCTCATACCAGGACACGCTTTTCGCCCACTCCCTTCGCCAGTTGTACCGAGAGTGCACGATCCAAGGCACCATCGACTTCATCTTTGGCAACGCAGCAGCAGTTTTCCAAAACTGTTTGATAATGGTGCGAAACCCGATCCACGGTCAAAGCAACATGATCACCGCTCAAGGGAGGCGGGACCCGAATCAGAATACGGGTTTCTCATTACAAAACTGCTCTATAATTGCAGCAGATGATCTGAACGAAACAAAGAGGCGGTATACTTGGACGTTCTTAGGCAGGCCGTGGGGGAATTACTCGAGGACCAATGTGATGAAGAGTTATTTGGGGGACTTGATACATCCACAGGGGTGGTTTAAGTGGGATAACTATAGTACTCTGGATAGTGTGGAGTATATTGAGCATATGAACTACGGACCTGGATCTGATACACGACATAGAGTGACATGGGGAGGGTATAGGAAAAATTGCAGTGGAGAAATGGCGGAACATTTTACGGTAGGGGAATTCTTGCGGGACGAGGATTCTTGGTTTGAATCCACCGGGTTTCCTGTGTCTATAGGGTTTTGATGAATGTTCATGCCTTTCTGAATCAAGTTTTAGGGAAAATTTAGTGATGTAAATGTAAATTCAGTTGTTGGATTAAATGAATTTTAGAATAAGAATAAAACTTATTTCATTTGATTCAGTTTCTGGTTGCCTAAGAACTTAGTAGATTGTTCAGTATAATAGATTGTAATTTGAATTTTAAATCTAAAATTTGTGGTCTTTAAACCAATTCAAAAACTCAAAGCAAATCTTGTAAATTATAACACCTGAATTAATTAGTTTCCTATGCGATATTTATTTATTTTTTGGTGAAAACAAATTATATTGGCTATTGAATCTCATTGCTACGCTATCAAAATATTGTGATCTCATGTACAAATGCAGAAGTGATGCAAAGTTGAATTGGATAAAGGAATCTACTCCTTCGGCGCCAATTCGGGTTCGAATCGTGAAGATATATACGAAGCAAAATAGGTTGCGATAATTGTCTCCTAAATGGGTCTTTGAGGAACTTTAAATCTTAATTAGTCAGCTAGTGAACTGAATACCGATCACGAAAAATTTAGTTTGTAACAATCATATACAAATGAGTAAATTTTCAGAATGTATTTACTTGTACATTCTGAAACCTGAACTGAACTTAACTGAACTGAATTTAACTTAACTGAACTGAACTGAACTGAACTTAACTGAACTGAACTGAACTGAACTTAATAAACCTGAACTTAACTGAACTTAATAATAATAAATTAATTATTAAAATAATAGTAAAACCAATAACTATTGAAAATAATAAATAATCAGTATTAATCATTAAAAATAATATTAAAAGATATTAATTAATTATTAAAATATATAATAATAAAAGTAAGTGCACGAAGTATAATAAAATTAGTTTTAATAAAAAATATTAATTATAATTAATATAATATAAACTAATAATAATATATTATGATGAATAATTATTAATATAAATAATAATTATGATAATAACTATGTAGATTTAATAATAAAAAAATAATTTTAATGACACTAATAATAAAAGTCCGTTATGAAACGTAAAACCATTTAATTGTAATTTTATTATTTAAAAAATAATTATCGTTGAATAAATAATAGT
>CAOJBI010956035.1:0-11381 GCA_948277035.1 Euphorbia corollata | reverse complement strand
CAAGGACAGGAATAGCAACTTAGACATGATCAATAACATTAGCGAAACGTGAAGTTCCAGATTACTCTGGACAAGACAGCAGCCTGAATATGATAAAGAAGACTATGAAAAAGAGAAGTACCCCTTCACATTGAATGCAAGCCACATATATATGAATGTCCCGATATGTCTTATAAAAAAAGCTAATTGAAGTGCTAATGAAACAAGGATTTATTCGAAATAAAAGTGCTAATTGAAGTCATTTTTTTGGTTCTGCTCCTCACAATACATTTGAGATTGGTTTTTGACCAAACCTGGAGCCAGATTCAAAACGTATATATACATTGATCTAGTACAAACATTGGGTTGAGTTGAGGTTATCCAAGACAGCTGAAATTGAGAAGCTTAATCCAGATAAAACACAATGCCAGACGCTAGTGAATAGTATTTAGATAAGGCAGCTTGCAGCTCTCTTGTTCAACAGGCAAATAAAAATGATTCATATTTGACAAGTCGATTATTCACCATCTATTAAATCTCAAATTAATTGAAACATATGATCTTCCTTTAAATCATCACTTACTTGAGAAATTGGAGAGCGATGCCGCGATTGGACCAACTGGAGTCGACGGTTAGAACTTAGATGAATTGACGATGACTTGATGAACTTAGACAGTTAAACACGATTACTTGACGACGATGAGAGGCGATGCGGTCGATTGTGAGATTGAGGGTGGGGGATTTAGGATTTAGGACCGAGGTTCACGACTGGAGGCTGGAGCAGTCGAGACGAGTAGTGGGATTAGGGAGAAGAAATAAATTAGGGATTTGAAATAAAATTAGGGATTTGGGGGAATTGTGGGTTTGGGTTAATGGGTTTAGCCATTTAGGTTATGCGAGCTGAGTAAGTAGTGACTGATATCAATGATCCAATTAAATTATTAGCATTAGGTTAGGTGGGATTAGAGTTATATATATATATATATATATATATATATATATATATATATAATTTCAGTTCGGTTCGGTTACCGTGGTTTTTTTCACGGTAAAACTGAACGAACCGAAAACTGAAATTTTTAAAAAATTATAAACCGAACCGAACCGAATTTTCAAAATAACCGAACCAAATTTATTATTCGGTTCGGTTCGGTAATTCGGTTACCGAACCATTTGCACACCCCTATTTCAAACCCATTTTAACTACCTTCTTTTTCCTATTTAATTTGATTTTCGTAACTTCAAACGTCCATATCTCACAAACTGTTGATCTTTTCGAATCGACACTTTGAAATATTTTTTTCGTCTTAATTTCATCTTTAAAATGACATACATTTTAATTTTTTCGTAAAAAAAATGAATCGCAATCTTATACATTGTATAATTATTGTATAATACTGTTTTTTATTGTTTTTCATGAAAGCGTTATACATGGTATAAGAGTTGTATAATGTATTTATATAGTTTTTTTCTCATTTATGTTTACTAAAGTATTGAATATCCTATAAATCTCATGGCATGAAAACCATAAACCCGTCTTATACTATTGTTATACATTGTATAAGACAGGTTTATAGTCTTTTATGCTATGATTTTTGTGAGAAATTCAGTAGTAAACAAAAAAGAGAAAAAGATTATATATATAAATTATACAACTCTTATATCATGTATAACGTCTTCATGAAAAATAATAAAAATAGTATTATACAACAATTGTAAGGTGTATAAGATTGCGATACCTTTTTTTTCGAAAAAATCAAAGTGCATGTTATTTTAAAGATAAAATTAAGACGAAAAAAATATTTCAAAGCATCGATTCGAAAAAATCAATGGTTTGTGAGATATGGACATTTGAAGTTACGAAAATCAAATTAAATAGAAAAGAGAAAGTAATTATGAGGGTTGAAAAGTCAACATTAAAAGACGGTAAAAACGAAAAAAATTTTGTTATTTTGGAATTTGTAAAATTTATGAATTGTAGAGTGCAAAATATAATAAAAAAGTGATAGAAAGAAAAATTACCCAACTAATTGCCTCTACAACATACTCCCCTTTATTGATTTTTGTTCTCTATTGAGTTTAAATCATGCTCGATCCCGCCCCAAAACCTTCTAATCAACGTTCTTATTATCAGAATTGGAAGGATTCCTGCGAGTACGGGGCTGAGAGGAAATTAATTTAAGAAAATGATGATTCAAGATTTGTTCGCCTCTTCTATAGAGAAAAAGCCCTCAGCATCGGCAGAACAATTATCGAATCCTGTCACCGACGTCGAGAGCTCAAGCGATTGCTAGAGGTTAGAAAGAACTCATGGATCTGGTGAGTAAAATCCCTGAATGATGTTACGAGTTGTCACTCAAAGATATTCCAGAACAGAGCATTACCGTCGCCGATCCGGTCAAGGAATATAGTTTTGGCGGTGAATAAGCTAGCATAATTAAAACGAAGACAAATGTTTGAGGGAAAGGAAGAAGAAGAGAAGCAATGGTAAGAAGACACAGATGAGCAGAGAAAGATAAACGAGAAGCAAAATCAAATTAAGAGAACACAAGGAAGATCAGAGGAATTAGCCTTGTGATTGCTCATACTGGTTGTTAATTGCATTATTGTTGATGGGAATCCATGGATTCATAGGCATTGTGGCTGCGTTAGGGCTAGCAGGTTGTTCTCCGTTTTTGTTTAAGATGAACAATTTGATTGACATATTATGCGCAAGTGAAACGATTAGTGGAGAGTTTATCAGACGAATTGCAATATAAGAGAGCCATGGTTGAATAGTGCGTGATTGATAAATGAGGAATTATTGAAGGAATAATATATTTTCTTCAAAATAATTTTATAAATGAGTTCTTTTATTCTTTTATACATGGCCTTTTATTGCGAAAAATGAGTGCCGTAAAACAATTGTTATACCTGTATACGAATGTCAGTTTTCTTTTGTTATGAAAAATTCGAATTCTATACGTGGTATAAGAGTTTCTATATAACGTAAAAAAATAATGATTTGTGGAATATGATCTTTTTTAAATTAATAAAATAAAATTAGATAAGAAGAGAAAGTGGTTGCAAAATGAATATAAAAGAGAAAATATAAACAAACAAAAATATTTTCCTGTTATGGGAAAATAAAATAAAATATAAATTATAAACTAACCGGAAATACAAATAAAATATAAATTATAACCTGAAATTCAAAACAAATGATTGATCATTTTCATTATGAATGAACTTGTTTTTCTTCTATATTTTAATTATTTTTTTGACATGTCATTTTAGAAGTTTTTGTTTGTCTCATTTTTATTTTCGAAACGTCATCCATTATGATATACTTTTTTTAATGTTCGATATCTGGCATGAACTTGATAGAAATCTTATATTTCATTGCAAATTTGTTCAATCCACCAATATTATGTTTGTATCAGGTTTTTACTATATTTCATAAACATACTAGCATTCTACCAGATACCCATTAGATAACTTTAAAAAAATTCATCTGTTCGATAAATGGTAGGAACTTGATATAAATCTTATATTTAATTGGAAGTTTGTTCAATTTACCAAGAATATATTTGTATCAGGTTTTACTATATACAATAAATATTACTACCATTCTACCAGATAACTTCAAAAACATTTTTTCAACCGTTTGATATCAGGTAGGAACCTGGTAGAAATCTTATATTTCATTGGAAGTTTCTTCAATACACCAAGATTATGTTTGTACCAGATTTCCACTATATTTCATAAACATGCTAGCATTCTACAAGATACGTTGGAAATTTTTTTTCAACTTTTCGATATCTGGTAGGAACCTGGTAAAACTCTTATATTTCATTAAAAGTTTGTTCAATCCACCAAATTTATATTTGTACTAGATTTCTACTATATTTCATAAATATACTAGCATTCTACCAAATACCTACTAGATATCTTCAAAAACCTTTTACAACTGTTTGATATCTTGTGAACCTAGTAGAAATTTTATATTTTATTTTAATTTTGTTCAATCCACTAAGTTTAAGTTTGTGCTAGGTTTCTTCTACTATATTTCATAAGTATACTAGCATTCTATCATATATCTATCAAATACTTCCGAAAAATGTTTTAAACTGTTCAATAGTTGGTGGGAGCCTAATATTTCATTGAAAGTATGTTCAATCTGCCAAGTTTATGTTTGTACCAGATAACAATTAGATGAGAAAAAAAAAGAAATGAAAAATCAAATCAAATACAAATATGATAAAACCATATCGATATCGTTGATTGTTATCATTAATAGAAATTTAATTTAATCAAATCAAAGTTTGATGAACTTGAAAGTAAAACTCCAGCAACTTTAAATTTAACAAACTTCAAATCTTAATAAGTCCAGATCCAAAAGAATGAAACAAAACAGGAAAATCTTGCATTATGTAAAATCAAAACAGAAATTTAGACCTCCACTTAAAATAAATCGACTGAGAAGTCAAATCAAAGTAAACACAATTTATTAAAAATACACAAACCTAATTGGATTTAGGTATGATTCAAAATCTGACTAGAGAAAAACGAAGCATAGAGGGAAAATTTTGAAAAGTAAAAGCCTAATTGAACTAAAAAGTACAACTCAAAATCTGTAGAGAGAAAACCGCAAGATCAACAAATTGAAGATTGAAATCTAGAAAAGAAAATTGTTGCAAAGAGAATAGAAAATTGTTTCCAATTTAAGGAAAGAAATACAAATTGTTGAGAAGAAATAACAATATACATAGAATATAGGACGCAAAAACCAAAACTTAAAAATGGTTATAGAGTGAAAACAAGAAACTTGAAGGTAGAGATGTACATATAATTCCTAAACCCTTTATTTTTTAAAAAATTTCCAATATCAAACATGATATTATTTTCAATATGTTTTACAAAAATCTGATTCAATAAATGTTTTAATTTAATTGAACTTTAAATTCATAACCCACACTTTTCATCGAAAAGATAATTGATTCGGGATTAAAAATTATTATATCAATAATCTGAATTGACAGATCGAAATAACCAAAATGAAAATATGTAATCAACATTTAAAAAAATTAAACTTAAATGGAAAATTTTGCTTAGCTTTTGGTGACGGAGAAAAGAAGGAAAGAGAACGAGGGTACCCCTAATTAGGAACAGGTTTTCGCCTTTGTTAGTTGTGTATTCTCTCTCTTCAATATTTTTCCTTGTATTTGTATAATTTTATGCTATTTTTTTTTCTCTTTTTGTTTCTCTTCCATTTGTTTCTTCCGTTCATCTGCGACTGCCTTCCGCCATACTTCGTTAATCTGTCTGTTTATCTTTTAGATTCCCTTTCTTCTACATGGTAAAAATGGGGAAAGAAAGGAGAATATTGAAAGAACGGATTTCTAGGATTGGAAGTTACGCAATTTCATCTTCAATGTCGATGAGGGGTCACCGGCAACAACCTTGTATTACATGTACAACTTTCAATATTTTGGCCCCAATTTATAAGCGTCTTAACCTTAATGACAATCAGAATTCCCGCGAAAGCGATTACAGAGCCTATTGGTTTACCAGAAATCAACGGATTTTGGATTCTTTGTTACGCGAGAGATCTTCCATCATTTGCCTCCAGGTTGGTTTCTCATGTTTCTATTTAATTATTAATTTAGGTTCCTGATTTAATTGTCGAGATTGCGCAGGAATTCTGGTTAGGCAATGAGGAGTTGGTTAAACTGTATGAAAAGAGACTTGGCGATGCTGGTTATATCAATTTCCAGCTTGCTCGAACCAATAACCGTGGCGATGGTACCCTTTTAGCTTTCAATTTCTGTGTGTAATTTGTTGCCTATCCGATAGTATTGTCTCCTTTCTTAATGCTATATTTTTTGTTAATATTTTGCTTACCCGTGCTATTTACCATTTGTGTGTGTTTAAAAAAGGGAGTTACAGAGTGTTGTCCTTTTTTTGCTTTGTGTCGCGCCCTCAAAAAAATGAAATTGCCTTGAAAAAAATAATTGAAATTTTTTTTTACATGACCAACCAAAAGCTTCGGCCAGGCTATTCAACAGCCGGCCGAAAATTTTACCGGCAAACTTTACAACCGGCCCGGCTAAAATTTATTGATTCAGAACTTTTTCAACCTACTATATTTTTTGGCCAAATAGGTTGGCCATACAATAATAAAATGGCCGACCTATATGGTCGGCTATTTCAATGGATGGCCGACCATTCAACCCTTTGGCCGCCTGTAAAGGACGGCCATATAATGGTTGGCCGGCCTTTCATTTCTCTGGTTAAGGGAAACGAGGCTGATTCGTTTCTGCCATGGTCGGAGGATACAAAACAGATCTGGTTTGTTTGGCCATTTTTCCAGCCAGATCGGGACTGGCCGGCCAAAAATTCTGGCTAGTCCCGATTTCAAAAAAATATTTTCCGGCAAGCTTACTCGAATTGACATCGGTTTCTTTCCTTGCTGTTTCTCCATGTCGAGTATGAGAATTTTCAAATGTGAAGTTGTTTTAAAATTTGTATGTATTTTGAGGAATAAAAGGAGGTAATGGCAAAACTAGAAAGTTGAAGGAAAAATAGGGGCGACGTGAATTTAAAAGGGTCGACATTTAGCAATTCAGTTAAAAAACATTTTTTTGTGTGTTTAAAAATACACTTTTAGCAATCCCAAGAGTGTGGTCAAGTGATAGGAGATCGAAGTCTGAGATGTGTATGGAGCAATCTTAAATTTTGGACTAGCCATCCTGCCCTTCGAGGTACCTGCAAATTGACGATGAGTATTAATCTTGACATGATTTAAAAGTGCCATTATGCAAGGTTGAAGAAACCAATATAAATTCAAGTTGGGCTTCAACTCAATTTGCAACTCAAATTTGAGTGTTACATTATTTTTTCTTTTGGTTCTATCTCGACTTATCTCAAATGTACACACGTGAGAACATCAAGGAATTAATATTTACACACTTTTTCCTTATTAAAGGATTCATAAGGCTGGTTATGTTGTGAAGCGATATGGATAATAAAAGATAGAAAATAATGATATTTTGTTTTTACATTCAATCTCAATGTTCATTTCTTTTTATTTACTAGGACTTCTAACTGCTGTACGAAAGGATCATTTCAGAGTCATTAACTATAGAGATCTACTCTTCAACGATTTTGGAGACCGTGTTGCTCAATTGTTACATGTTGAATTAGCTTCACAATTTCCACAAACAAGAAACAATGACACTCGGCAAGAAATTCTGATTGTCAACACACATTTGCTATTTCCTCACGATTCGAGTTTGTGTATAGTACGATTGCATCAGGTCAATGTTGTTTTCATTTAATAAGTTATGTTTTTTGCTTTATTTATCGATAGGTGTCTCAAGTTGTCACAAAAAACCTGTTGTCTCCCTGAATTTTCAAAGTGACTCCAAAGCTACCTCAACTTTCAAAAAGTGCACCACTTTGCTCCCTGAATGCCACGTGTGCACTTCTGATTGGTTTGATTCACTCCAATCAGAAACTGACACGTGGCTTTTAGGGAGCAAAATGATGTACTTTTTGAAAGTTGAAGAACTAGTTACGGGATCACTTTAAAAGTTCAGAGGGGCAGCAGGTTTTCTAGGACAACTTGAGACACCTTCTCAAGTATTAAGTCTTTTTTTTTAATAACTTGCCGTCTCAAAGAAGTTTTGTTATTGTTATCAACAAAACATAGACAGTCAACAATAACTATATTTTAATGACCCTCCACGTTGATTCTATGACGCGATTCTCAATAGGTGTACCAAATTCTGCAACATGTTGAATCATATCAGAAAGAATGCAACCTTAACCCCATGCCCATTATACTTTGCGGGTAAATGATCGATGCTGCTTTTTTCTTCAATTTCAGATTTAATGAGCCGAAAGTTTCTCCCATTCATTATTGTTTTGTTTGCAGTGACTGGAATGGAAGCAAGCGTGGGCATGTCTATAAGTTCCTTAGGTCACAAGGTTTCGTCTCATCGTATGATACTGCCCATCAGTATGATGATTCAGACGCTCACAAGGTCTTTACTATTACAAAGAATATAATTTTGTTTTTGGTTTAATGCATTGATGATTGGGCTATTAAACTTTAATTCATGTTTAATGACATTTAGTGGGTTAGCCACCTCAATCACCGCGGAAACATATGCGGCGTGGATTTTATATGGCTTCTTAATCCTAATGGATACCGTAAGTTGCTTAAAACAAGTTGGAGTGAGGCAGTATTCGGCATGTTTAAGGTAGATCTTTTCCCTTTTGAAATTAGAACAACTTGGTTTCTCTCCTTTTGAATACCTTAAGGGTTCGTTTGGTTGACGGAACGACTATGCCGTGGAATAAAAAAAACGAATGAGAAAATGTTAGAAGATGGATGGAATAGTTATTTCTAAATTATATATATCTCATGGAATCGCTATTCATTCTCTCAAATTGTTATTTTATGAGATGTATATTATCTAGGAATAACTATTCCATCTATTTGAGAATTCTATATAAATAATCCACATTTTTTCATTCATTTTCATCATATTCTACGGAATAGCAATTCTGTCAACCAAACAAATCCTAAAAGTTGCATTTTAGATAAAATCATAATATTTGGAACAGCCAAAAGTGAATCAAACATTATAATCTGAAAATTATCTTCTTAATAAAGTAAGAAAAATTTCCATATCTACTCCGAAGTCAAGATTTCGAAATGGCAGATAGTCTTTCAGAGATTTGATATCTGATGCTGCAACATTCTTTATTTGCAGTCTCTTTTACGGAAAGCTTCTCTCACAGAAGAAGATGCATTTGCTTTTCTTAAAGATGACAAGGCTGGTGACTGCATAATGTTCTCCGGTTTCTGTGAAGCTCTTCGGCAGGTAATTAATGTGAATATATGTTTTTGTATCTTCGCCATATTTCTTGGACTACTCTGAAATATTTTTATTTATATATGTTTCACTGATGTCTAAATATTCCCATTACTTGACCCTACAGCTTCATTTAACTGGTCATTACCATGGGCTTAGTGTAGAAGAGATCAAAGATTTATGGGACCAAGCAGACATTGATGGAAACGGGCTTCTGGATTACAAAGAATTCCAGGTAACAAAATTTAAATTTGAACCTGTATTTTCTTTGTTGTGACATAAGCCATTTTAGTTTCAGAAATACCAAATGATTTTTATGGTAGGGAATTTTTTGAGAACTCAAACACCCATACTTGCTATCAAGGGTGTGTATATTTCGTATCATAAGCAGATGGAAAATCAGTTGCCTTTTTGTTAAAATTTGTTTGTATTTGAGAATGGAAAATCAAATGACTCGTGAGGTTCTGGGCGGTACTTTCATAATCGAAAATTCCACGGCTGCATCCTTGTCTTTTTGTAGTCACTATATTTAATTTTAGACCAATTTCATGTCTCATTTGAAGCACGCACGATGGTTATAACTCGGAATAATTATACTACAGCAGCGTATTTGGCATCCTTCAACTGACCAAAAAGACAAAACAAACAATGACGAGATAGACGGCTCAACAAAGTATAAGCAAGAGCAAACAATCGGTTTTAGTGTGGAGAATGCAGTATTATTTCCTCCTGAAGTGGAGAAAGGAAGATGGCCAGAAAATTATTCTTTATCTGATCATGCTCGGTTGACGGTTGTTTTTTCACCAATAAGAATGCCATGCTCTCATGCTATATCATGACGATAAGTTGAAAATGGGATGGGATAGAGCTAGTGATCCATGTATATAGTAGACCTACAGGAATTGATGAGCAAAGCAAGAGTATCCTGACTAGCGATAAACGATACAACAATATTTTGGATGAGAAATTTTGGTTTATTTTGATGAACAATAAAAACCATCATTTCAGTATATAGGCAGATAGGAATAGCAATTTGTTGTTATGTTTAGTGTTTTTTTTACCGAAGAGAAAGTAGTTGAAAGAAGGAAGAAGCATTAGCAAAGCATCACATACTGGTGAATATCACCATTTTTTTAATGAATTTTGTGCCTGCCTCCACATCAAAATTGTACGTTAGAATCAGTTTAAGATTTTAAAAAGTGAGATACTACCTTTTATCCTATCTTTTGTTTATGCTCTATTTGGATGATGGTCGTTCATGATTCATCAAAGTACCGTACAATATGGTACAATATAGTATAGTTCTTTAAAAAATTGTGTTTGGATATATAATCGGTATGTTATGGTTTTGTTTTATAAATTTTAGTTTGAATAAAAAGGAGAGCAATCAAATCCATGATTCCATTTTCATGGATTTTTGGAACCATGAAAGAATCATACTATAAAAAAAGTCATACAACAAAACAAAGGAATTTAAGTAAGAATCATCCCTTACGAAGAAAAAACCATACAGCCCCAAGCATGGCTATTGAACTCTAAAAGATCGACTAAGCTAGGCAAGATATTAAAATTAATATCGGACTGCCCAGTCAAACAAAGCCAAGAGATGGTGGCGGCTATGAAAGCCCGAGCGCAAGTGGCAGATCGACCAGCTCCCCGCCCGTGCGTCCAGTAGTTCATCAACTCTCAAAAGAGATGGAACACCTAGTAGCGCCTCAATAACCAATCAGCGTCTCAATCGCCATTCTATCAAAGCGGTAGTAGGAGAAGGTGGCATTAAATGGATGACCGTTGTGAGCGGGCAGGGGGATCTCGCCAGCGCGGGGCCGGCAGCAGGGGCTCGGCGCCTTCGCGATGCGTGCGTTTCGATTATTGCCTGATCCTGAGATCGTGCGCGCGGTTGTGTAATAAAAATATGATTCATCGAAAGCCAGTTGTGAAATCACGTGGTAAAAATATTATGTGATAAATTTCCACTGAAAATGTCTCCTGGGTTGTTATGCGAGAAGACAACATCACAGATTTTGGTTTGAAATAAAAACAAGGTTTAAAGCTTCATTTAAAAATTCAGAGTCGCCACCTGATTCAGCTCTACCAGGAAATTATGGTATAAAAATTTAATTTTACAAATTTAAATACCGGGTGAGAGATTCTGGGTACGGGCAAAATAGTTACTTTTCACCGTTGATTCAAGATATGAGATATTCCATGAATTTATTTCAAAATGAGAAAACATTCCTAAGTCCGATTTTTATTTTTGCACAAAAAATAAAACAACAAACATATATCACAATTATTTCCTGTACATCAGTTTATATATATGTTAGCGGGTTAGTTGCAGAATTTAAATGTTAGCTGTTAGTAAGCACTTCCCTAGGGTTTGGGGATTTTGGCTTTTAATTATTACATGACTTTGTCACAAATTACATTTGTTTGCAATAAATAAACCACCACGAAACGTAGCGAGTCCTGTGAGCGGGCGAGGAGGAACGCGAGCGCGAGGACCGGCAACAGGAGGCTCGGCGCCTTTCGCGAGGC
>CAOJBI010955302.1:0-10892 GCA_948277035.1 Euphorbia corollata | reverse complement strand
TTTATTTGCTTAAATATTTAACTACTTAAATATTTATTTATATGTATATTTATACATTCTTATTGTTTATATATCATAATTTTACCATATTGTGGGGTAATTATCTCATCTTGTAGTGATTTTATCTAATTATATATTTATTTATTACATATATTTATACGTATATTTTTCCCCATTATAAATGGAGGATCGCTGACTTTCTAAAACCGTTAACTAATTAACTCAGCTGACCTGCTAACTAACATAATAAATTAACCGTGGAAAAATTCCTTACGAAAGTGGGAAAATACCACATAATTAACCTAACAATTTACTTTTCAGTCATTTACTTTTCAGTATTTACTTTCCAGTACTTACTTTTCAGCAATATTCACCATATTTCGTTAGCGGACTCGCTACGCTATGTGGTGGTTTTTAATTTATTATTTACTTTTCAGTAATCTATTTACCCGCATAATTCACCATAATCTGTTAGCGGACTCGCTACGTTTCGTGGTGGTTTATTTATTGCAATTTATTGTAATTTGTAACAAAGCCTTGTAATAAAATTAGTCAAAATTCCCAAACACTGGGAAGGTGCTTACTAACATTTTAATTACTGTAACTAACATTTAATTACTGCAACTAACCCGCTAACATATATAAACTATTGTACAGGAAATTAATTGCAATATTTCTTTATCAATTTATTTTATTTTTATGCAAAAATAAAATTGAACTTAGGCAAGTATTTTCTCGTTTTAAAATAAATTCATGGAATATCTTATATCTTGAATCAACGGTAAAAAGTAACTATTTTGCCCGTACCCAGAATCTATCTCAGTATTTAAATTTATAAAATAAATTTTTATACGTTAATTTCCTAGTAGAGCTGAACCAGGTGGCGACTCTGAGTTTTATTGATTAAATGAAGTTTTAAACCTTATTTTTACTTCAAACCAAAAGCTGTGATGATGTCTTCTCGCATAACAACCCAGGGGACATTTTCAGTGGAAATTTATCACAGAATATTTTTTACCACAATTACAAAATCAGCTTTCCGCGAACCAAATATTATCACAAGACTGCGCGCACGATCTCCGGATCAGGCACCAAATCGAATCACTTGCTCCACGAGGCATGCACCACCGCTGCCGGCCTCGCTGAGCCCCCCCGCCCGCTCACAACCACCTTTTTTCTTTGTTCATGGAACTATATAATTAGCATGGCTTCACATGCTACAAGGAAAATATTTTCTGGAAGCAACGAATGATTTCAATGGAAGATATACTTTAATTGAAAAGAAAAGAAATTAAAAAGAAAGTGAAATGTAGAAAGTTAGATAAGTCAAACTCTTTTGAGCAGAAGGATTTTTTGACTCGTGCTATCGTTCCGAGGCACCGGCTCCATGAGATGTGGCATGGAGGTTTTCGAAGATGAGAGAAAGGGAAAGGAAAGAAAAGTTTTAAGACTCGATGCTTAAATTTCTAGCCTATGTTACAGAGTCGCCACCCGGATCAGATCTTCTAAGAAATTTTCCGTACAACCTAGATCTAATAAGCCTAAACTGCATCATAGTACATAAATTCGGTTCCGGATAAGTTTACCTAATTCATTGATATTTAAGTTAAATTACATACATGTGATCACCTTTATTACATTTCAATTTTTTTCGGTTTATGTTTAGCGATTTATAAGCATCCATATGTAGAAAACAATTAATAAATAAAGAGCGATAAATAAACAAGCAGGAAATTGAAAAGCTTCTAATCTAAAGGGGATTAAATACATATGGGAAAGGGGATACAAATGGTCCTAAAAAATAAGTGATATACAAATACATTTATTTTTTACAATTGCGATATCCAAAGAAAATAAAGCATACATTTAAACTAAATCTACTTGCATCCACAAAGGTTATCATGAGTATATATCATGAAATAATCTTAACTTAGTAGAAAATACAAGACTCGGTTAGATAAATGAGATTAGAGTGATCGTTTAAAACCGTAATTCAAATAGTTTAGTAAGAGCAAATGTAAGTTTTCAATGTGCTTTTCTTGTAAAAAGGTCGGTTTAAGACTTGATTATCTTGCAAATTTTATTAATAAAGATGCCACACGATATTATGTTGGGTCTGATGTCGTGGATGTGGGGGTACCCTAAAAGGACATAAAAAAGCAATAAACTAGGAAAAAAAAGTTAAAAACTGTATTTTGTCCAAACAACAAGGTTGGTACCCCCTTGACCGCTAGTATCGGATTGTTTGGTGAGGCCAGTTCCCGTCTTAGTTCGGGTAGTACACCCTGATTGTTTCGCAAGGGCTTGATGTGGAATCTAAAAAAGAAAGAACTGAATTCGAGCAATAACAGCCTAGTACCCTCATGAAGTAAGGGACTGGCCTGACCTTGAGGCTGGTACAAACTGATATTGGTAATGGCCTTACTAGCCAGGTCAGTACCGGCCTCACGGTGAGGGGTATCTTTCTATTCTTTGGTTCAGACCCATAATGCATAAAAAGCTAAAAAAACATCCATAAACACGCCAATAGTCTCTAAAAGCTCAAAATCTAACCCCTCCAACATGAATCCACTAGTTGAGGAGCTAGAAACGCCTAAAAGAAGATCCACTAAGACCTTTTGTTGATTTTCTTGATTTTGGAAGAAAAAGAAAGGATGAAAGTTTATTTTTTGGGAAGCAAAGGGAAAGAGAAGAAATGTTGACCTTTTCAAAGCTTTTTCCTAATTTTCTCAAGAAAACTCACTTTTTCTCTCACCAAACACTCTCCAAATTTAAAAATGATGTTAAGATCCTTTTGAAACCCTAATTTTTATACAATGGAAGGTGGTCCCTAGAAAAGTGATGTGGAAAAAGAAGGAATAAAATGATAAATGGGGTTGTTTTAATAGCCAGAACCGACCTTTTGCAAGGTTGGCACTAGCCTAAGGAGGGAACTATCAGGTCGGTACCGACCTCTCTTGAAGAGAGGGGCTGAAATTTTTATTTTTGGGTTATTTTCAACTATTTTCAAGGGGAAAAGGTACAGAAGGCTAAAAGATCTTCTCTCGACATCTTTTAAATCCTGATATGAACTCAAGAAGTTTTATAGAGTAAATGAAAATATATTTCTCGTCATCACTTCATGAGAGGGACCAAAATCCCGTGCTCACAAGTGCCAAGTTGGAATAGTTAGTTAGTCAAGTTGTTAGTTAGTTACAAAAGGAACTAATCCTTTATAATGAGTGTATTGTAATTATGATGCACCACGTCTCTATACTTGATTAGTTTAGAATTACACTTATTATCTTATCATTATTACTTATAAATGATATGGTTTAGATCATTTTATGCTTCATATAAAAGATTTCACGTGTATGTAGTTGTTTTTTATGCAAATATAAACTAGGTGAATCTTGGGAGTAAAATGATCAAAGATGGAATTTGATGCAAAAAGAGTAAAAGAGGTGCAAAAAGATGTGAGGATTGCAAGGAATTAGCTTAGGATCGAAGATGTCAAAGGTCAGAAAAGTTTCAAGGAAGATTATGAGGAAAACACAGTGTTACGACCATATCATGATCATGAATATCATTCGTGGATTGCCAAATCACGTTCGCGACATCTAATCATGATCTCGACTTGTGTTTTTCATAAACTGAGAGTTTTCAATTGAAATTCATGACCGTGACTTGCTTCAGGATTACTCTACTCTTCTTAACTTTCAATTGCCAGATAAGAACGATCAACCGCTATCAACTGCAACTAACCACCAAATAAAAAGATACCTTTTGGAAACAATACCATGGTGAAAAGGTGTCTTTCCATTAAAGATAAGGATGAAAAAATTCATCCATTCACAACCAAGAAGATACAACTGTTAGCACGTTACGCTTAGCCCGATGAAGACATATACCTATTTCAAATTAGGGATTCGACCCAATCCAAAGAGAGCCGAATTGTTGCATTTTCAACTCAAGAATCAGAATTTCAAAAATCATATTCCAGGGAGAACCTGATTTTTTGATTCGGGCAAAATCTTGAAAAAAAGTTAAATTTCAGTCAAACTAGGGAATTAGCCCACGGGCTAATTCCCCATTGGGCCCACGTAGGTCTTAGCTTCCCCCGAATTGTAGGATTTGGCTCCCCTAAGTAATTAGCCCGCAAGGTAGTTAACTAATTAGGGCCTAGCCCTAGCTTCCCCGGATTCGGGGGATCTGGGCCCATATAGGTAATTAGCCCGCTGGGTAATTAGCTTTCTACTATAAAAGGAAGCCCCCACTTCCCATATTTCACAAGTTTCATTTTCTGGTTTTCTCCAGAGCAAAGCTAGTTCATTTTCATCTCTAAATGCATCGAAATTCTGTTCATTTAAGGTTTTATTGATTTCCAAATATTCAAGCTTCGATTTGAATCAAGTTCAACAATAAACTTCGATTCAAACTCGTTAGATCTCGATAAAAGCTCGTTTATCTCAAGATTATGGCCATAACTCAAGAATAACCACTTGACAAACACTTTTATTTACTTTTACTTTTATTTTTATCAAGTTCTTAACAATTTCAATGACAAATTCGGTTCCGAACCGGCTCTCACGTCATCCTGGACAAACAAAAATGTAACTGAGGGTAATTGGCTCCTAGCCCACTTTTCAATTACGTTATTTTTCATATAGCATTGCATATTGGGATAGAGAGCTTATTGGAGCTTCTTTATCATTATTTTTGATAAATAGCTTTAATATATGTGAATGAGCTTGCAGGTCAAGACCGTCTTCTTGAAATAAGGGAAAACTATACCTGGGTTATGGAAAACTCCAAGTAGCGTCGTTACTTTGCCGAAATTTTTGTTGCAGTTTATTGTTTTATTAGGCCATCATAATGCCAAAATTATTATTTAAGTCATATTTTCTATTTTTTTAATAAAATTAGTAACAATTATATCCGAACTCAAAATCTCTATTTTTGGGCATAAAAATCCCATCACGGATCAGTTTACCACAATTTTAAGTGGAGCTGAACTAGGTGGCAACTCTTTTCAATAAAATAAAGTTTTAACTTTATTTTATTATTATATTTGATTTATGAAAAATTCGAGTTAAAAATGATTTTTCTCAATACAAAGATATTTTGGATTTAAGGAATAAAAAGAAATATTATTAAATAAGTTTACGCGAAAACTTGCGAAACAAAAAATTTTTACATAACTGATATAAAGGGGTGAATTTGTGCCCTACACAGTTCAACACTCTTTTGAAGGTCTTTCTTTCCTTTCGAAAAGACCGTCCGCTCATATTGGAGACTCTGTTGGGGACTTTATTTTTATTAAAATAAATGTTTTAATAAAAAAATAATTTTTTTTTCTATATAATAACGAAATTTTATTCGAAAGATGAGAATTATAACATTTGTGATGAAATTGCTACTATGCAAATTTTAAGCATTGCATTTGCACACGCATGATCCTACCCGACAACCAATTTAGGTGACTTTTGGTGAACTCTCACCTAAAGTCATTATAGGACTGGGGGATATGGATCCGTTCCCACCCCTTGCGTAATGTACTATGAGCGGGCGGTCCTTTTCGACAGGAAACTTGGTTTCGGGAATGGGGTCGAACTGTGCGAGGCATGAATTCGCCCGGATTTAGTTTTATAGATAAGAGGCGTTTGTGTGAATACTAGATTTTTCGGCTCGAAAATTCAGTCGAAAAAATTGCAATTAAGTTCCTAAAATAATTAAAACGCAAATTTGAAGGCCTAAACGGCCGAATTAGGCTTCGATAGGGTGGGGATAGAGGCAGAATCTTCTAACGTTGACCGTTGGGCCGTTTAGACTCGAAAAACTCTACTCTTTCCAAAAATCAGAATAGTTAAAACGCAGCAAGCTAAAACCCGATCCTTTCAAAGCAGCTTCGGTAAAAGACTCCGGAAGTATGTCAATATACACTCAAAACTTCCGTAACGGAATTAGGATCGTGGAGGTGGTCTCAGATTCTTTTTTGGAGGTCTGAAACTCTCGAAAATGGCGAAAACACAAAAAATTGCACCGACCAAGTGCGAGGTGCCGGAAAATCCGAATTTGCCCCCCCAAAACCCTAATTTTGCCTATAAATAGGTCTCTCTGCCTCAGTAATCAGGGTCCCAAACTATTCGGTGAATTAGTCTTCTCTCTCTAAGTCCTTTATTCGATCTTTTCGAAGCTTTCTGTCAATATTTTCGAGTCTTTTAATTTTTAATCGCGTCAAAGTGCTGCCCGATTAAATTTCAACTTAAACTTAAAAATTAATTGAGTTACTCTGGATTTGAGGAGTGGTACAAAGGCAAACAAGGTATGATTCTTTGTTCTTTTCATCTACATTCACTTCATCTTCGTTCCTAAAGGAACATTCTTTTTACCAAAAATTGGTCAATTAAGGAAATCCTAAATTAGGATTAAAAAATCAATCAATCTTTTGGCATAAAGCCACTCAACTTTCAACATAAAGTCATTCCTTTTCAATTAAACCCTAATATGGATTTAGGTACATTCATAAGCCTTCAATAGAAGCATCACGATTAATCAACCTTTGACATAAAGTCGCTTACACTTCAACTAAACCCTAAAATTGATTTAGGAGCATTCATAATCCTTCAAAGGAAGCATTCAAACATTCATAAGCCTTCAAAAGAATCATCCAGACTTAAAGTCTATCATTCATATGCCTTCAAAAGGAGCATTCAAACTTAAAGTCTATCATTCATAAGCCTTCAAAAGAAGCATCCAGACTTAAAGTCTATAAACTAATTTGGTAAAATAAACCCAACTTGGCTAAAATAGCATTCATTCATGCATCAAGCATCCTTTGCCTTTCAATAAGCATTCTTCCGAACTACATTGACTTTGATTTCCCTATTCAACATGGGATATGTAGGCCAATCTGTAATTAATTACGGGTTTCAAGTCAAATAACCATAAAAGCCTCTTTTCACCTGCTTCATATAGTCCAAAACATAAATCATGACATGTTCCCCGAACCCATCTCTGGTTTACATTTTTAGGGTTTTCTTAATTGATCTGTAAAAATTTAATTAAGTGGCGACTACATAACATCCAGGCTTCGTTAGAGGTCTAACTTGGAACAAAACCGGTGAACCTGTTTCACAGTTTACTCTCTGGGGAGTAAATTCATTTAAGAGAAATCATTTTCAACTTAATTTTCTTAAAAATAATGATAAAAAAAGTAAAATAAGGTTAATACCCTATTTTAAGGAAAAAGAGTCGCCACCCGGTTTAGCTCCACCGGGAATTATGGTATACTGATCCGTGATGGGATTTTTATACCTTGAAAATTAAGATTCTGAGTTTGTATATAATAGCTACTAATTTATTCAAAAATCGAGAATTATGACTTGAATGACAGTTTTGGCATTACGACGACTTAAGAAAACAATAAAAATGAGACGGAATTTCGGCAGAGTAACGGCGCTACTTGGAATTTTCCCATGTCATTCAGAAGGAGTTTCCCCTAATTTGGGATATCTGGTCTTTATTTCACATATTAATGTATTTCATTGAAAAATAAATTAGTAAAGAAGCTCCAATGCCTCTTTACTCAAGCATGCGATGTCAAATGATTAAGAAATAATGTAAAAAGTTTAAAGCTTAGAGCCGATACCCTTAGTTACCTTTTCGTTGTTCCAGGATAACGTGAGAGCTTGTTCAGGACCGAGTTTGTCATGGATTTGATGAAAAACTTTGAGAAAATTTGAAACAAAAGCGATTGAAAGCATTTGAAGTGGTGTAAAGACGTTTTGATTCGAGTTATGGCTATAATCACAAGTAAAACTGATTTTGAATGAGTTTTAATGAGTTTAAATCCAGAGTTTACGTGGGAAACTTGACTTAAATCGTAACTCAAATGATTTTGATCGAAGAAACTTAAATTTGGCAGAGTTTTGACGTGTTTAGAGGTGAAAACTGACAGAATTTGCTCTGGGGCGATTGGGGATCTGAAACTTGCTTTAAATGGAAAGGGAGTACTCCATTTTATAGCAGGGAGGTAATTAGCCAGCGGGCTAATTACCTAGCTAGAGGGTAGCCCCTTAGCTTCCCGGGATTTGGGAGAGGCTACCCCCTAGGTAATTAGTCCGCCGTAATTAGCCCGCGGGCTAATTACCTATAGGGACAGAATCCCCCAAATCAGGGAGCCTGTATATAGGTTTTTGGGGCCCGATTCGTCAGGGTTTCGAAATAAATAATTACGAAAACTTGGCTTCGTTCGGCTCGTATCAAAATGTAATTTGAAATAGGTACGTATGCTCATCGGGTCCAAGCAAACCGTGCCAACACGCATAAAGAACTTTGGTTCGCAGAGGATGAAAGTACCCGAGTATATTATATGTGGAAAAGTTACTTTGGTTCATTTTAGGGCCATTGAACTTTGGTACACAAAGGTGCAGGGTACCCTTGATAATTGTATAATTACACTTATTATCATAGTATTTTTACGTATAAACTTAATTGGTTTAGTGTTATTTTATACTTCATATAAAAGATTTCATAGGGTATGTAGTTGATTTTGATGGAAGTGTAGAAACTAGGTGAATCTTGGAAGTAAAATGATCGAAAGTGGAATTCTATGCAAAAGGAGTTAAAAAGGTACGAAAGATGCATGGAAATGCAAGGATCGAAGATGTCAAAGATCGGGAAAGTTGTAAAGAAGATTCATGAAGAAATGTTAAACTCACGACCATGTCACGATCATGAATGCCATTCACGACCTTAAGAACCACGCTCGAGACTTGGTATTGTGTTTGCAACTTAACTTTCTTCAGTACAGTTTGAAACCATTCAACATTCACGAGCATGACACATCAGTCAAGATCGTGAATTGTGTCGGGTTCAGATATCTCTTCTCAACTGTCCACCGCTGGATAAAGACGATCAACCGCCACCAACTGCCATCAACTGCCAAGAGAATTTGAGACTAAAGACATACAAAAAGGTGCCTTTCCATACAGATAAGGATGAAGATTCAATAGCTAATCACAAATGGATAATGCAACCTTTCGCCAAAAGGCACGTCTGTTCATCTTAGATAACGCCACCTTGAAGCTCTATAAATAGACATTTTCTCTGTCAATTTTGAGAGAGATAGAGAAGATTGTGAATGATAAGAGTGAGAGCATGATAATGTATTGAATATAGATAGAATAGTGAAAATCACATAGATTTCACTAAGTTCAATGATAGAGAGATAAATGTATTAGTGATTCAATTTGTGTATCATTCATTAGATTTCTCGTTCACAAGTTTTTGGCACCATTGCTGGGGAAGGCAATTGTGTTTTTTGTCAGGATCACAAGGAAACTACGGTTTGGTTTTACCTTTATTTTATTTTACTATTTATTTATTTGTTGTTGCATTTTGTTTGCAGTGCATTCTGTTACTGTATTTGTGTTTAAAATGTATACTAACATGCATTAGGATAAGTTTTATGGTGATTAAATGATTGATAACCTAATTGATACATGCATAAATGAAATTTGTCATGTTACATCTTATGAAGTATCAACAGCAGAATCCCTTGAAAATTAGTATATCCCTTTGAAAAAGAAAAATTGATTAGAGAATATGATCCTATACCACCTTCTATAGATAAACCACCTTTAGTAGAATTGAAAAGTTTCCTACTTATTTGAAGTTGTGCATGCTTAGGAAACAATAGTACCTTACCCATTATCATTTTTAGTAGGTTATCTAATTCTTAAGCGGAAGCATTATCGGAGATAGTAAGGGGTAGAATAAGGAGTATTGGTTGGTAGATTTCCGATATTAGAGGGATTAGCCCTAATATAGTGATGCATTCTAGTAATTTAGAGAATGATAGTAAACCTAAGATTGAAAGGCAAATAAGATTGAATCCTCACATGGAGGAGGTAGTTAAAAAAGAGATTATTAAGTTGCAAAATGCAAGTATTATCTACCCAATTTCAAATAGTGAATGGGTTAATTCCTGTTCAATGTGTTTTGAGAAAGGAAGGTATTACTGTGGTTCAAAATGAAAAGGGTACCTTAGTTCCTACTAGAACAACTACTGGATGGAGAGTTTGTATAGATTATAGGAAATTAAATGCAGCCACTAGGAAATACCATTTTCCTTTACCATTTATAGATCAAATATTAGAAAGGATATCAGGTCATGCATTTTATTGTTTTCTTAATGGATTCTCTGGATATTTTCAAATTCACATTAAGCCAAGTGACCAGGAAAAAACCACTATTACATGTCATTTTGATACATTTGGTTATAGGAGAATGCCCTTTGGGTTATGCAACACTCTTGCTACTTTTCAAAGGTATGTTTCGGCTACTTTTAGTAAGTATGTGGAGGATATTATGGAAGTTTTCATGGATGATTTTTCCATATAAGGAGATTCTTTTGAGAAATGTCTAGAAAATTTAGATAAGGAACTTGCTAGAGTTAAGGAAACTAATTTGGTGTTGAATTGGGAGAAATGTCATTTTATGGTCAATGAAGGTATAGTTTTAGGTCATAAGATAGACGAGAAAGGAATTCATGTAGATATACTTAATACCGAAATTATCGAGAAATTGCCTCCTCCTATAAATGTTAAGGGAGTTAGATATTTTTTTAGGCCATGCTAGATTTTACAGAAGGTTTATTAGAAATTTATCGGTAATAGCTAAGCCTTTGACTAACTTATTAGTAAAGGATGTGAAGTTCGAATTCTCTGGTGACTATCTAAAAGCCTTCACACAAGCATTAGTTTCGGCACCCATAATAGTAAAACCAAATTGGTCTCTGCCATTTGAATTGATGTGTGATGCTAGTGATGTTGTTGTTGGTTGTGTTTTAGGTAAAATGTATGAAAATAATTTGCATGCTATATATTATGCAAGTCACACTTTGTCCC
>CAOJBI010955198.1:0-11129 GCA_948277035.1 Euphorbia corollata | reverse complement strand
AAACTAAGTGAGACCGAGAGGAGATCTTAGGGAGGATAGGTCAAGAGACCTTGGGTACTGAAATTGTTAAAAGGAAAGAACTTACATATAGGAAGAAAGACTTAGGTTACTGGATGGGGAAGGGCTTGGTGCTCTTAATTTTTGTTCTATAAATTTTATATACCAAACTCTTGTTTATTTTCTGTTTATCTTTCTGTTTATGCAAACACTCACTACCACCTCAATCGATAGGGAATTTACTTTTCATCAAACTCTTAGCCCGATTACTAGGGAAACACTTAAACTGCTTTCTACTTACTCCATGTGGATATGACCTTGTTCTTGCCATCACTACACATGACCCTAGTGCACTTGCTAGGTAGGACCGATTGACCGCAACACGGTTCTTTTCCTCCGAGCATGTCTAGAGTGTCACAATACATGAACTTCTTTAGATTTGTCTCTTCAAAATCAAGTTCTAGCTTTTCCACGTACCAAGGATAATTTGTTGAAGATTCTACAGATGTGGGAAGTGTTTCTTTAGAATTCTCCCATGATAAGCATCGTAATGGAAATCCCGAACGTGTCCTTTTTGGAAAAGCAGTCGTTGGAGGATCAATCCATGTGAAGTAGTCTAGAAACTGATCAACAAGATTGATCCAAAAGGATTTTTGCTAAAGACTTAACCCCTCAATCCAAACTAAAGCTTTGCCACGCAAAGTAAGTTGGAACTTTTCAAGTCAATAAGCAAAGTGTACCTCTTCATAATTCATACAGATGACAAAACCCCTATAGTGTTTTGCAGGGTCTTGGGAACCGTCAAATATAAGGTGATAATATGTATCGAAATCAGAATCCATAACACGACTTGCAAGTGCTACTTGTCTATTATCTGCTCAAATCCTTTCTATGATGTATTCTGGAATTGGCTCCTAACCAGGCTCCTTGATCATGTTGACATGACTTCCTTCATCGAAATTTGTGAATTGCTCAGAATTTTAACTTCTCGTGGACCCAAAATTGTCCGAGTCAGTCTATTGATATGAGGCGTAGCTTTCACTATCATAATTGATCAACAGCCCAATATATATGTGCTCATTGTCATGTTCAAATTCACCAGGCTAATTGATTGGTGGAATATCAAATTCTTCTATCGGACGGTGGCCCTGGGATTTCAACTTCACCATCAAGATTGCCAAGCATGAATTCCTCAACTTTAATTTCATCCTCGAAGTTTACATCCCATCCTGCTATGTCAGCTTGAATGTCCACTTGTTCTACACAATGGTGACAATTATTCTCATTATTAACATCCCAAAATGGATTAGGAACCTCATGAATTGGAGATTGTATTCTCCACGAGCCGAAATTGAAATTGCTCTTATTGCCTTTTTCGTTTACTCGATTGACGTTTCAATGATTTAGTTCTAGATGATGATCCAAATCAAGAACAACAACATCATCGTCATTATTCTCCCAATTCATATCTTCTTCTGGATCTTCTTCCTCTGAATCCTCTCTTGGGTTTTCTTCATTTAGGTACTCTTATGGGTCTTCTTCGGGTTCTTCCTTAGGGTCTTCTTCCTTTGGAATCATCTCAAGGTTGACAATAGGGTCATGGAGAACCAATTCTTGATCACCGTTGATTGCTGATACATCTCATTGAACTCGATCCTCATTCTTTCAAGGTCTTGAAAGGCCTCATTGACAACTCGGCCATAGTCATCCAGCTCAGCATTGACTTCATGAAATAGGTCAATGAGTTCAGCTTGTAGGTTATCTAGGCTGAAATACCCATTCCAATAATTCGGATCATTCCATGCAAGTTTTGGGTCCTTGTGGTTGTTCAGAGGTACCTCGCGACAAGATATTTTGGTTATAAGAGTTCCCAAATTCAAATTGAGAACTGCCTTCATAGTCCGGGTTCATGTATGGATGAGGAGAAACAGGTTGAACCTGAGGAGGTGGTGGCATTTCCCATCCCCTGTTTTGTACATCAATCTCAGGTTCCTTCCACCAGCGAATCTCAGAAGCATTGGGATAAGTAACCATGAAATGATGTATAAAGGCCCTCAAGAGATATATTCAATTCCAGTTTCTCTCCATGAGAAGTGAATTGAACCAATCAAGTGTCGGTCCAGCAAGGAATCTCGGGAATTGAGAAGTAAATCCCATGACAAGGATTCCTCTAGCATGCATGAAATGAGTGAACCTTTCCTCATATTTTTTTCAGGTCTGTGTTCCCCAAAAAAACCATCCCGCTTGGAAAACGATAACAAATCCTTCATTCCCTTGTGATTTTCTTGACGTACTGATCAACTTGGTAAATAACATCCAAGTTTTCAAGCACATGATTTTCATTCCATCCTGGGCTGTGATGAAAATTTTCAGAGATTACTTGATGGTTATTGTCCCCACCAATTCTAACATTTATGATATTTACTATGGCTTGAAAGTTATGAAGCAGATTTGTTTGCGTACTGAACTTTTTCTTAAGCTCTTCAACCTTTCCATCAGCAAAGATATGCTGCAAGTCTTTTAGCAAGCGGGTGCACTTATTAGTTCGATGCCCCTTCATGACATGATAAGCACAAAAGTTATCACGATCGGATATCGCTGGTGGAGTGAAAGGTTTAAGACTTTGTAAGACATTAGTCATTCTCAGCTTGGTGAAATTTTGGACAAGGACTCCATCCATGGAGAGATAGATTGATGGGTTTGGACCTGAGTAGCTGCAATGGTCTTAACAGTGTCTTGAGGATTTTGCTTAGCATAACCAGAGTTGTTTTGCCGAGATGTGCTTCCCTTTTCAAAACTCTTTGGTTTGTTATAAGCTTGATATTCCTTTTTCTTTAGCTTATCCTCTTCTTCATACTTTTCTATTTTCTTGGCATGATCGACGACCTCATTAAAAGTCTTAAAATGCTTCATTTTCATTTCGTCATGATATTTCTGGCTAGACCCTTTTATAAGCTTAATAATCAAGGCCTCTTGATTTGGAGCTCTAGCAACCAGTGTTTTAATGATCATCCATCGAAGATAATAAGCTTCAAAGGTCTCATTAGGATGTTGGTGTACCTTTTCAAGATCTAGGAGCATGGTCTTAAGCTTGAGATTGAAAGCATAATTCTCAATAAAAGTCAAACCAAGCTTCTCCCAATCTAATTTCACTTCCGATGGCAGACTTATGTATCAATCAATAGCCGGACCGTAAAGGGTAGTTTGAAACAGATTGATAATATATACCTTAGGTATTGTCATTCCCATCATGATTCTGAGATATGCTTCTATATGAGCATGAGGGGATCTCGTGCCATTGTAAGGAGCAATGTAGGGCATAATGAAGTTCGGAGGAAGAGCTTCAAACTCATTCAACCGGTATCTGTTCAGATCTAGACATTGTCGTACCGATGATCCTGTCGACTTTTTATCTTTTGGAACCATGGTTTCCAAGCTTGCTAGCTTAGCTTTTAATTCATTCTGGTCCTTTAAGATCTAGAAGCAACTATGTTCCTTAGATAATTCTGGAACTCCGATGTGTTAATGAAGTTCCGAAAATTTTCATCAAACTCTCTTCTTTCGACCATATCATTTTTATGTCTAGACTCAAAAAAGAACTCTTTAAGAGATTATAGGATCGGAGGATGTCTGATTTTTCTTAGGCCTGTAGTGCGTTCTAAGCGAGTATTGGTACGTTTCCAACCTGAAACCATAACTGATCAAGTGTTAGCAAATGCAATTTGGGTTTTAGCCCTTTGGTTTCTAGTGCACGTTTATGAAAATGTACATGTATGTATACATGGATGCGTGTAGGACTCGAGAATTGAAACGATCATCTTAAATACTTGAAGGATATTCAAAGAAACAAGAATTTTGAACAACTACGGGATACAAAAGAAAGTGACTCGAGACATGCAAATCATAATTCAAATGCCCCCTAAGAGATTGTCTTGATGCAAATTTTAATCCGTTGGTCTAGTAAAGCGGGTTACCAACCAGATGACTCATTGGTTCGAAAATGACTTTCTATAGTCAAGATATATTGACTATATTAGTTGATTACGATTCGAGGTTAGTTTTGAAATGACTCGACTCTTAAGTCGGTCAAAATTGACTCATTGGTCCAAAGATGACTTTCTATAGTCAAGATGTGTTAACTATATTAGTCGATTATGACTCGGGGTTGGTTTTGAAGTGACTCGACTCGTGGGTCTGTCGAAATTGACTCATTGGTCCAAAATGACTTTCTATAGTCAAGATGTGTTGACCATATTAGTCGATTACGACTCGGGGTCGGTTTTGAAGTGACTCGACTCTTAGGTCGATCGAAATTGACTCATTGGTCCAAATGTGACTTTCTATAATCAAGATGTGTTGATTATATTAGTTGATTACGACTCGGGGTTAGTTTTGAAGTGACTCGACTCTTAGGTCGGTCGAAATTGACTTATTGGTCAAAATGACTTTCTATAGTCAAGATGTGTTGACTATATTGTTGATTACAACTCGGGGTCGGTTTTTAAATGACTCGACTCTTGGGTCGGTCGAAATTTCAGGAAAGTTTAACTTTATGGTCGAGCAGTTGATTTTTACGATCGGTATAGTGATTTTTACAGTCACGGAGACTCTAGGGTCAAATTTGAAAAAGTTTGACTTTTTGGTCAAACAATTGACTTTCACATTCAGAATAGTAACTTTTACAGTCACTGAGACTCTAGGGTCAAATTTGGAAAAGTTTGACTTTTTGGTCAAACGGTTGACTTTTACAGTCGAAATAGTGACTTTTACAGTCATTGAGATTCTATGGTCAAATTTGGAAAAGTTTGACTTTTTGGTCAAATGGTTGACTTTTACAATCAAAATAGTGATTTTTACAATCATTGATACTCTATGGTCAAATTTGGAAAAGTTTGACTTTTTGGTCAAACGGTTGACTTTTACAGTCAGAATAGTGACTTTTACAGTTAATGAGACTCTAGGGTCGAATCTGGCTTCTATAAGCCGGATATATGGTTTTAGTAGCCGAGGTGACTCTATGGTCGGGATTTATGTTTTCGAGATCCTATTTCTAAGGAAAATGCAATGTCACACGATAAATATCATGGCTGCAAAAAGATGTGGTTCGATTTCACACAATTGTGATATTATGCACAAGTTTTACATTTCGATAATTTATAAAATCAGCACAATGAGCAAACGATTAGATCGTGCCTAACGCCCTTATTCTCCATTTGGTTACTTCGCTTTAATGTCAATAGGGGACTAGCGAAGTCTGCTCGCGTTCTCACAAGGTTTAGGGTAAACCTATGGGAAAGTATCTATGGTTCATATATATGCTGGGCTTCAGTCTCAAGAAAGGGTGTAAAGTGTACCCTGCACCTTTGTGTACCGAAGTTCGATGGCCCTAAAATGAACCAAAGTAACTCTTTCCCCATATAATATACTCAGGTACTCTAATCCTACGCGAATCAAAGCCCTTTGTACGTTACGCAAGGGGTGTGATCAAATCCATATCCCCAAGCCCTAAGAGAACTTGAGTAATACTTTACCAAAAGACATCTAAATTGGCTGTTGGGTGAGTTTATGCACGTGCAAATGCAACCCTAGAATTTGCGTAATAGCAATCTCATCATAAATGTCACAATTCTCGGTTTTTGAATAAAAGTTCATTATCATATCAAAAGTTAATATTTATTAAAACTTTTGATTTTAATAATTATGAAATCCCCAGCAGAGTCGCCACTGTAAGCGAGTGGTCCTTTTCAAAAGGTTGAAAAGTGGTTTTACGAATAAGAAGAAGAGTCGTTCGCTCTCTGGGGAATAAATTCGTTTTAAGAGAAATCATTTTCAATTTGATTTCTTAAAAATAACAATAAAAATAGTAAAATAAGGTTAATACCCTATTTTAAGGAAAAAGAGTCGTCACCCGATTCAGCTCCATCGGGAATTGTGGTATATTGATCCGTGATGGGATTCTTATACCTTGAAAATTGAGATTCTGAGTTCTGATATAATAGTTACTAATTTATTCAAAAATGGAGAATTATGACTTAATGATGATTTCGGCATTACGACGGCTTAATAAAACAATAAAAGTAAGCTGGAATTTTGGCAGAGTAACAGCGCTACTTAAGGTTTTGCCATATTATTCGGACGGAGTTTCCCCTAATTCGGGATATCCGGTCTTTACCTGCAAGCTCGTTCACACATGTCAATGTATTTCATTGAAAAGTAATATAGTAAAGCAGCTCTAATGGCTCTTTACTCAAGCATGCAATGTCAAATGAGTAAAAATAAATGGAAAAAGTTTAAGGCTTAGAGTCAATACCCTCAATTACCTTTTCGTTATTCCAGGATGACGTGGGAGCCGGTTCAGGATCGAGTTTGTCATCGATCTGATGAAAACTTTGAGAAAAGTTGAAATGAAAGTATTTAAAGAGATTTGAAGGTGTTTTGACTAGAGTTATGCCTATAATCACGAGTAAAACTGCTTTTGGACGAGTTTAAATCGAGAGTTTCCATGGGAAACTTGACTTAAATCAAAACTCGAATGATTTTGATCGAAGAAATTTGAATCCGGTAGAGTTTTGACGCGTTTGTAAGCGAAAATTGACAGAATTTGTTCTGGGGAAAAACCGAGATCGAAACTTGCGCCAAATGGAAATAGAGCACTCCCTTTTATAGCAGGGAGGTAATTAGCCGGGCTAATTACCTAGCTAGGGGGTAGCCCCCTAGCATCCTGGGATTTGAGGGAGTCTACCCCCGGGCTAATTACCTATGGGGGCAAAATCCTCCAAATCAAGGGAGCCTATATATAGGTTTGGGGCCCGGTTCGTGTGGGTTTCGATTTTTCGCGGGTTTTCGGCCCGCTTAATGAAATCAGACTTTTCGAAATGCGATTTTTCGATTTTAAAATTTTATGTATAAATAAATACAACAACTCGGCTCCGTTCGGATCTTGTCAAATCTATAATTCGAAAAAGATATATATCATCATCGGGTCCGAGCGGACCGTGCTAACACCTTCTATACATTATTAAAAAACAATTCATATTCTAGTTATAAACCTTACTTTACCTTGATATTTTATATTTATACCGTTATGATTAATTTCATGTTCTATTTTTTCTAAAAATTCATTCTTATTATTAATTCATAATTACCATAATATTCGGTTGCTCCAATTAACATATTATATTCCAAGTCTTGAATTTTATATCTTGTTAGGATTACTTTAGTCATTATAATTTTTCTAGTACTATTGGAACATGTACAAGTTTGATGTTTAATTAGTTCATAGTTTGATTTATTTATTTTATCAATGTGTATTCGACTTTTTGACTGTCTATTAATTTCGGTTATGCAATCTATAGCTAATATTCCAACAAGTAATACTACTTTTATTCTTACTTTGTAATGTAATGTTCTAGGAAGATTTATTATTTCTTTTTTAAAACTTAATCTAGCATTTTCTATTTTTTGTATTAAGTTTTCAATAAGTTTATTTTGTCTAAAATAAAATCCATATAGATAACTTTAGGTATTGTTATTAGATAATATTCTTTATGTTTTAATGAGTCTAATATTTCCTGATATAATATTGATACTAATATATTCATTTCACATTGTTTTTTTTATGTGATTTCATATATCAATTTTGTTTCTATACTTATTATTTTGCTTCCTAGTGACATACTTATCTCATCTAATTTATAATGCAAAGTTAATGCTAAATTTTTATGTTTGCCTTGTAATGAGATACAAAAATCTAATTAAACGGTGAATTTAAATTTTTGATAAATTAAATTTCATTTTATTATTGATATCAAAGTATCTTGTAAATTGTCTAAGATTTTAATCATCTACAATATAAATTTGTATAGGTTATTTATTTTTTATGAAAAAAGTTTTCTTATTGTAAATTCAATTCTTCTGAAATAAATATTTTTTATATTTTTTGGATTCTTTGATTAATTATTAACTTTTCCATTTATTGGGATTATGCCTATAGTGTTTTCATTCTTATAAGCTGCGTATCTTATTTATTTATTTCTCTCAAACCACTTAATTTTAAATATTTTGTTTATTGACAATTTTTCTTTTTCTTATTGTATTTTATGACATATTTCTGGTTTAAAACTTAAGGTTTGACTAGTACCTTTTTCATAAGTATCCAGTTGATAATGAGTATTAAGACCTTGTGACCTTTTATTGTCCTCCATTATCTATTAATTCCTTAATAATTTTGTAACTTTCTGTAATTATTTCTTGGTGAATTTTTAGGTTATTGTTTAAATCATTTAATTCTTTTTCTAATGTTGAGACTTTTTCTAATATATATCTTTAGGAAAATTTTCTCTTGAGTTTGGTTCCTCACAAACTATTTTTAGTTCTTTATTTTTATTATTTGTAATGCATTTCTACAACTTATAATATGTTGATTAATATTTCTATTATAAATTAATGACTTATTTGCTATATGTTCAAGAATATCTAATAATTTTTCCATTCTAATCTCTCTATTATACTTTTTAAAGCTTCTTTCATTTTTTTGTTATCTTATTTGTTATTTCTTTATTAAACATTGAAATCTTGGATCCTTGTCTATAATTTCTAATGTTTTAGGCATTTCATCTTTGTTTAATTTCTTCTATTAAACATCGAAATCTTAGATCCTCATTATAATTTCTAATGTTTCAGGTACTTTGTCTCTATATATAGAAGCTAAATGTTTATTTAATTCCGTTATCACAAAATTATATTGACATGAAATTTTTCATATGTATATTCTACCATACTTTTGATGTGCAAATTTTTCTATATATTTATTAGTGTTTGAATTGTTTTTTATATTGTTATATTTTATGACATAAATATCCAGTTTTAAATCTTTTTTTATTATTATATTCATTAGTAAATATTTCATTTAATAAACTTCTTAAACATTCTATACTATATAAACAGTTAATATTTCTATTACGAATTTTTCAATATTCATACTTAAAAGTTCATCCATGATACCTCCCAGGCTTTGATAGAGTCTTATTTTTATATAAGAATATAGATTGATCTATGTGGCTTATTTTTTATATAATAAAATAATATATAATTTATTTAACATTTCACAAAATTTACAATATATGTATAAAAGTGAAAAAACAAATTAGAAATGAAACATATTATATATTTAAATTTGTGTCCTGAAAAATTATTTTCCACTTACGAAATCATACATCAAAAAATATTTTACATTTACGCCACACAACTATTCTTTACAAATTATTTTCTCTCATATATTATTTTTTTATAAACAAACGGGGTCTACTGCTTCTAAAACTTCCCCACAAAAATAAATGTTGAATTAAAAAAAGTTCTTGAGATTTTATTATATTGTTTTCCAACTATTTTAGTGCGGAGCATATATGAAATAAAAAAAAAAAGTAAGAAAGCAGAATAATATTTATTCAAATAAGAAATTTATACGTGGAAAATTTAAAAAAAAAAACAAACCTGAAAGGTGGAAATCAACACTTAGGCCCTGTTTTCTTCAACTTCTGAAACCTGAACTGAACTAATCTTAACTGAACTGAACTTAACTGAACTGAACTAAACTTAACTGAACTTAACTGAACTGAACTGAACTGAACTGAACTGAACTGAACTGAACTGAACTTATATCAATGTAAATTTATAACTACACATAGCTGAACTTAACTGAACTGAACTGAACTGAACTGAACTTAACTTAACTTAACTGAACAGAACTGAACTTAACTGAACTGAACTGAACTTAATTGAATTGTAGTCTAAAAGAACAGGGCCTTAGGCATAAAAAATATTCCTCGAACATATATGTTTTTTGAAATTTTCTTACCACTCTAAACAGGGGCGGATCTAGAAGGGGCCGGTGGGCACGTGCCCCACCGAATTTTCGAAAATTCCGGGATGGATCGTTGTGTCAGGGCCCCCCTTAAATTATTCTTATATATTAAACATACATAGTATGATATAAGGAAATAACAAGGAATAGATGGTTAGGAGATATACTTATGTTTCTAAAAGCCAGATATCATATCCTAGCACTTACAATTTCTTTTTTTTATCCTTTTAGGAAACAACTCTTTAAATGAAAATAACTATTTTATTTTTTAACAAAAAGTGAAGTCCAATTAATAAACAAATTATATATTTAGATCAAATTTTTATGCTTTAATTGTAAAATAAGTTCAAATTTTTTAATAATCAAATAAATAAATCTTCAAAAATTGTATAAAAAATTATACAAAAGTCTATCACATGAGGCAACTAATTTCGAAAAAAGTTGCATAAAAAACTACACACAAGTCTATCATATGAGGCAACTATTTTCGATAAAAATTCTACATGTTAATTTGGCTGCTCTCATTTTTTATTATGTATCTGCCCTTGCGGAAAACCTCCCCTATACCAGAGTCGGTGGGTTTTTTTGTATGTCATACTTTCGAGTTCAACTTGATTTTGTTTTCGTACGTAATTGTGCCTCCCGATCTCCAAATTCTGGGTCCGCTACTGACTCTAAATAACAACATAGTCAAGGTGAAACGGTGAACCATAAAGCTAATTCACATGAATGCAATATTTTCATCTTTAAGTAAGTTTATTAATTAGTCGGATACAAATAAAAGAGAGAAACAAATTAAAACACGTAATTTTATATTACAAACTAAATTTTTTTATGGTCAACATTATTCTATTCATAACATGTATTTGTATAATATATGCTCAAGTCTTGTTTTCTATTGAGTTGATAGTTGAGACATTTTTTTAACTATGAAATTGATTGATTAGTTCAACCATTAAAATAACATATAAATTCCTATCCAACAAAACTAATTGAATATTTTTAATATAAGAAAGTATAGTTATACTAATTAATTAAAAATTGACACAAAACAGAGCTTTCTGTGACAATAAATTTCCTGTCACTGAAATTGTTGTCACAGAAAGCTATTTTTTATGATAATAAAAATTTTACCGTCACAAATATTTACTTTTTGAAATTTTGGTTATAAAGTTGTCACATATAATAGATATTTTGTGACAATATTTTACCATTGAAACTAATAGTTTTCAGTGACAACTTAAGTCGTAACCTATAATTTTTTAAATAT